>CM076572.1:717331183-717459379 GCA_034641835.2 Pinus albicaulis | reverse complement strand
GGGTTGTTCAGGTTGCATTTGGAGCCTACAGTGATCTACTGTGATAACCAGAGCTGCATCAAGCTCTCGGCTAATCCAGTATTTCATGATAGGTCCAAACACATCTACATCAGGTACCATCATATCAGAGATTGTGTTCAGCGGAGAATCATGATGCTTTCATATGTTCCCACGGAGGATCAGGATGCCGACATCCTGACGAAGGCGCTCACCAGGAGCAAGTTCGAATTCCACAGAGGCAGGATAGGGGTTGCAGATAATCCATATCTTGCCGAGAGGGAGTGTTGAGAATGCAGCAAGATGATGGAGCTTAGTGAAATGAAGTCGCCTTCACTAAGTGGGCCCGCAGGCAAATTCTGGCGCAAAGTCTATTTTTAGACTATGTCTATTTTTAGACATATGGAGAATGGTCCAGGGGTTGCAGTATGTTATTCTTGGAGTATTGGTAATGTTGGTAAAAATAGATGGACCTATATTTTTTTACCTATAGGTCGAAGTCTATATTTAGACTGCCTATCCTAAAAATAGGGAAGTCAAATATTATTTACCCTTAATAATATTTGGACTATAAACTTCAGTTTACTCTCTTGGAGCACTTCAGTTCGAGCCTTGGAAGTGGCTCATGCATCTAACAGAGGAATTATGCTATTCCCAAGGGTTTTATGGCATCATGCATGGTTGACTTCAGTTAGGACTTCAGTGGCAGAAGTTTGGTGGAGTTAATGAGACGGCTAGTGGAGTTGTGTTCTGTTTATTTTAGTTGAACTAGTTGAGATTAGTTTAACTAGCTAATCAATTAGTTATGAGTGGAGTGAATTAAATATTATTTAATTCATTAATTAGTAACTCATTATTCAACTCAAGAACACATCAGTTCACTACGGTGCATGATCAGTTCAGTGGAGACCAGTGAAAGAGGTAGATGAAAGGGTGGAGTTAGCTATCAGTGGCGACATCAGTTGTGCATGAGATTTGCACCACACTTGGAGGAATTGCCCATGATGATTGCGCTGTCAAGCCAAGGAGATTCGAACCTTGGATCTCTATATAGACAGGCCATGATTACGCAATAGAGGCAAGGCAATTGGCGGTGAGTTTTGAAGCAGTAACCTGTTCAAAACTGAGCTAGATTGTGGGTAACTTTATGAGAAAGTATTGAGTACTTGTGAGGAGTATTGTACTGAGTTTGTTACTTGATTTCTCCATTATAATATACACAATAGCTGCGGGGTTTTCAGCTATAAGCTTTCCCCATACATACTGTTTTAATGTGTATGATGATTTGATGTGTTATCGCTTGATTTTATTTCCGCATGTTTGATGATCTGAGTGGAAGAGATTATGTGTTGCATATAAATTCGAATTGTATGTGATCAGCATAGTCTCGGTGGATAATTAATCATTATTCAACAAATTTCTACAGAGGATTGATTATAATGATACCTTTACACGAGTCTATTTCTATCAAATGGATGTAAAGACAACCTTCCCAAATGGAGTGATTGAGGTAGAGGTGTACATTGAGTATTCGAATTTTTTTGAGACCTTCAACAGAGAGTTGCATGTGTGCAGGCTCAAGAGAGAATTGTAAGGGCTGAAATAAGAACCTCATGCTTGGTACACCAATATTGGCAACTAATTCACCAAGTTGGGCTTCACTAAGAGTGAAGCAAATGTGAACCTTTACCATATTGTGGTAGAGGGTAAACTTTTGATCATTGTACTTTTTTTCGATGATTTGATACTCATAGGTGATGAGTAGCTCATCAAGTCTTGAAAAGAGGATCTTGCAATAGAATTTGAGATGAAGGACATAGGGATATTGCACTATTTCCTGGGATTGGAAATTTTGTAAAGAAATGGGGAACTATCTGTATCTCAAGGAAAGTATGCCAATGAGATTCCGAGGAAGTTCCACATGGAGGGAAGAAAACCCATGGAGACTCCTCTAGCAGGAAATTAGAGGAAAGAGGATGCTACTTCTTTCGAGATAGTAGATGCTACCATCTATAGGAAGCTTGTGGGTTCACTCATGTATTTGGTTAACGCACGACCAAACATATGCTATATAGTTAAAAAACTTAGTCCAGTTATCATTAGGCCTACCAAGCTCTTTTGGAAGGCACGAAAGCATGTGTTGAGATACATCAGAGGCACTAATTTTTTTTGGCTATGGTACAGGCAGATAGAGGGAGTGAGGTTTCAAGGCTTCACAAAGAATATTGGGTAGGAAGTCAATCTGATAGGAAGATCACATCATGGGGCATATTTAATTGGATCAACAACATTTTCCTAGTACAACAAGAAACAAATATCAGTTGCATTCAGTTCAGCAGAGGCAGATTACATGGCAGCCAGTCAGGAAAAATGTGAGGCCACATGGATGAGGAATATACTTATTGGTTTATTTGGTTGATATATGTTTCTAACAGTGATTTATTGTGATAACCAGAGTTGCATAAAACTCTTGGTTAATCCATTTTTTCATGACAGGTCTAAGCATATTGATATCTGGTATCACCATCTCAGATATTGTGTGGAGAGGAGGATTATATCATTAGGCTACATTCCCATGGAGGATCAGGATGCAAACATCTTGAAAAAGGCATTGTCAAGACGAAAATTTGAGTTCCATAGTGGAAGGATCAGGGTAGTAGACAAACCCTTTCTTGTTGAGAGGGAGTGTTGAAATTGGCAATAATTATATGCAAATGATTGTTTCATACCTTTGTTTCAACAAGAATTTCCTATCCTTCCAAATTTTCTCCTAAAGTGGCTTCAGTACTCTTTGAATGTTGTTTGAAATTAGGATCATCTCGTTGTACTTAAGACTCAATTTGGAGAAATTCAACTATCTCCAATGCATCATGTAAACATATTCTAATATCAACAAGGCGTACTTTTTTGATATAGAAAAAATGATATTGTTTAATATTTCTAATAAATTTTTAATTTGAGCCATTTAGTCAATCTCAAGTGTCAGGTTCAACTAAAAATTGACCCTTTTTACAAATTAATATGAAAAAAAATTCTTCAAATAACAAATAGTCACATGAAAATTCAACCCTTCTTAAAAAATTGAAACTTTGTTAATATAAAAAGCGTTGTAGGGTGACATTTGCAGTGAAACCATAAAAATGTATCATACCATAAAACCACCAACGTACTGCGTTGGAATTTCTACCTTCATAATGACCGCCCCCATCAAATATCACACATGCCCTTACTGTATTGTTACTCTAGACACAAGAAATGAATTCAGTAGCCTGTAAAATGTAGCATACTTTGTTCCTCTTGCAAGAGTGCTCTCGGATTCACTCCATTCATACAAAAACAAAGCAGTGGATCCACAACATGGAAACAAAAAAATTATAATTAACAAGTAGTGACTCGTATCTAAGCAAAATGAACCTTATTTATTTTCACTTTTAGAATTAGACTAAATCCCAATGATTGACATAAACCAACCAAAACATCAATCAATAACAGGCTACTCTACTTGAACAAGTAAAACTTACAAAGCTTTGACGAATCTATTTAATTGATACTGTTGGAACAAGGTCCCCTAAAAGATGCAAATTTTGTACAATCTTCTATATTTTTGTTCTTAATTAGTCTAACACAGAGGTTTTTTGGGTGCGTCAAAGCCCCAAATGCATTGTAACGGGTCAAGGGTAGACCAAGAGTCCGCAAACCAAGGTTTGTGGACCATTGGAAGCATAGGCTAAGTCGCTATAAATAGATGAACATTTTGAGTCTTAAGGTAGAAAAGAATTAAGTCAGATTCTAAGTGCAAATTATTAGATCTATTGTCTCCTTGTTTGGGTAAGGACTCCTATTGGCTGTGTGCATGGAGATCCTCAGTCCTATTGTGTGCAGACCCTGCTAGTTGTGTGCGCAAGCAGTGTCAGATTGTATTCGCTTTTGGATGCTAATATATGCAGATATGGTTAAAGTATTTCTATGTTCTCTGATCTGATGTATTACTATTGATGCGAACTATTCGGATCTATTACAAATACTGTTGTGTTATCTGTTTATGCTGTGAATATGTTTGTGTTATGGTATAACTGCAATTTGCTGATGATGCGTTATGATAATGTGTGTTGATAGTTGTTGATACACACGTGGATGCAGATTCATTAACTAGATCTGTGCTTGATAATAGCTCTGTATATTATGATTATACTGTTAACAACCCTATGAATAGATCTGTCTGGTGCGAACTTGATAGGTTGTGAACATAGATCTGCTTGACTTATCTACTCTCTCTCAAGGTGCAGGAACCTGGTTCCAGCACCCTCCCATACTGCTTCGAGTGAGACTTTGGCTTGCGCAAGCAGGTCACTACCGAAAGGGATAGTAGTATAGGGGTTTGTTGGCAAACCTTAACCTCCGAACCTGGGTCAGGAACCCTCGAGCCAAAAAATGGTTGCATTGCCAGGACCAGGAGCATTTCAAGGGAGGGATCGGGTAATGCCAAGAGAACATTGGAGACCTAAGAAGAAAGAAATTGAAGAGTGATTTGAAAATGAGGTTTAGGAATTTGCAGTTAAAGAAAATCCCAGCACAAAGCTGACAGCAGAAAAGTGGAAGAATAAGTACATTTTTACAGAGGTCTATGAAATATTCTTTATGACATTTGCGACTAAGCTTCAGGAGTGGCTCGCAAGGCTCGTAGATTTCCAGACGTGTTGGAAGGATGAACGAGTCACGCAGTGAACTCTAGAATTGATCTAGTAGTTAGAAAAGACTGATAATACCATCACTCGTACGATATATCACTGGGTGGATAGTGTGTTGGGAGGATTTGTGATGGAATTTGTGATCGATCAATTCGTGTCCTATTCGGAGGCAGAGCGGAGGTTCTTCAAGGGTTTTTGGGGTAAGTCTCTGAAAAACTTACCATTACTAATTAAGATATTATTGTGCGAAAAGAGAATTCTGTGTAGTCATACAGAGTGAATGAGCTCTGATCAGAGTGAGGGTACAACATGAAGTGGAAAATACTACAAAACTAATCAAGAAGGAGATAGATCTATCTACAGTCCAGTAAGGGATTCGGCTACGCATAGCCCTCCAACTACACCACCTTCAAATTAGCATACGGGTAAGAACTCACACATACCTCCTCCACCAGAAGACGATATGGCATCGCACATGAAGCTACCTACCTTCAAGGGTGTAGGGGACGAAGATATGGATCGGTTCTAGTTTTTCACAGAGTCGGTATGGACTACGCAGAATGTGGCCAACGATGTTGTGAAAAGGGCACATTTTTCCCTCGCCTTTGAAGGAATAACCCTGGACTGGTATATGGGATATGTAGCTCAGCATGTGAATGTGACTATTCAAGAGGTTAAGAATGCCCTAAAACAACAATTTCAGAAGCCTAAATCCTACTCCCAGATAGTGAATGATCTAAAAGAATTTAAACAAGGGCCCTCTGAGTCTATATGGGAGGCCCACCAATGGCTAAAGAAGGTAATAAGGGAAGGGGAATTTCTGTATGATGACAGACAGCACAAGGAATGGTTCATTGCTATGTTACTGCCTCAACTGCATGTACCTATGGGTCAGCAAGCCATTAAATAGCAAGAAAAATCTTTGGAAATTTATATGAAGTTGGAAGCTGCACCGAGAGATGATACCCAGTTGGGGATACAAAAAATCTAGCAGTAGTTGGGGGTGATGCACATGGAGATCCAAAACTTGCGAAAGGACCGAGGGAAAAAATCTAGCCCAGACGTATAGTGCATACGGTGTAGGGTATCTGGGCATACCAAGGATCAGTGCCCACTGCTGACAGACTAACTACAGGTAGTGGGATCTAGTCCATTATGTCAAGGACCGAGTGAACCTATGTTATGGTGCGATTATTGTCGTGTATCCATCCTGCATGACACTAACCATTACCCCCATCTAGGTTCATATGTACCAAAACTAAAGCAACAATGGTGTAGTTTTTTCCAATCAGTAGGACATGATGAGCCAAACTACTGAAATTATGATCCGATGATAGACTGAGGAAACCTATATAGGGTAAAATCGAACCTTTCTTCACCAATATCCCCCTTAGGTGTAGGTGGCTCCCTAGCTAGGGGTAGGGGAGGGAGCCGAGGTGGAAGCACAGGTAGGGGAAGAGGACAAATGATCTGCTATAACTACGGAGAGGTAGGGCACTTTGCGAGGGACTGCCCGAACCCTGTGAGAAAATCCTGCAAATACTGTAGAAAAATAGACCATGTGATTGAAGACTGCCCGATTATGATAGCCAAAATGTAGGCAAAAAAGCAGACGCCTACACAAAATTTACAAAGGTTTAAGGCAGAACATAGAGACGAAGGACCAAGCGTTAATGTCATAACACGCAACGGCATGGCCACTGGGGGAGCCAAGGAGAAAGCTGCGATGGAGCCTCTTATCTGAAAAGCAACTGTCAAACAAGAAGGTTTGTACTTATAAAAGGAAAAGGAAACCTTTGTCGCAACTTGCCAAGACATTGCTAAGACCGAGGCATCTACTTCTCAAGCCCCTATGAGCCTCAAAGCAAATGATGAGGTCAAACCATTTCTGTAGGCTTGTATGAAGCTGTTGCACAACCAAAAGGTCATAGAAAACCTCCAAGCTTTGATAGATAGCTGTGTAGAAAGAACAACCCCACCCATGGAAGTTAAGGACGTGCACAAACTGTACAAGTGTAAGAAACACATCGGTAGGGAAATGTGGCTAACTGTGCAAATTGGTGATTATAAGATGGATCAAGTTATTCTTGACCTAGGCTCAGATGCGAACATACTGCCTAATAAAAATTGGCATCAAATGGGAGAACCAAAGTTGGAATGGTCCACTATCCAGCTGCGCATGGCTAATCAACAGAAGATCATACCGTTGGGAAGACTATCAATGATCGTGGTAGATATCGCAGGAGTTAAGGTTCGAGCTGACTTTGGGGTCATTTAGATTGTAGAAGATGCATACCCCTATCCTGCACTCCTAGGATTAGATTGGGCCATAAATATGGGAGGTATCATCAACCTAAAGAAAAGAAGCATGGTGTTTGAAAATGAAGGTACGCGGGTGATAGTACCATTAGACCTTGCAGAAGGATAAAGGTACACAGAACTGGTGCGTGAAGAAGAAGGTGTGGATCATATTTATAAGTTAACTAGGTGAGATGAATATTGGATCAATCCCATAGCCGATGGTGTACTTTTCCGGGAAAGGGACAACGAATATTTTTCTGACTCCGATGGGGAGATGGAAAATTGGCAGAACTGGTTACATGATGCATCTGCACTGCAATGCCTTAGGATCATAAAATACTTCCAATGTATCTCCTCAGAGGTAAGAGAACTACCCTTATTTTATGGTTCTAGTAGTATTAAGGAGTTTTTGCGAACATTTGAAGCTGAGGTTCCAAGAGAGCGGAGGCTATGGGCCCTTCATGTAGCCATGCGAGCAAAATCTGCGAGGTGGTGGGACAAACATAAGGGGGAATTCCAGGATTGGGAAGAGTGTCGAGATATGATGATTCTGCGATTCAAACCTCCAGCCCACTTGCACGTAAATACATTCCTTAGCCCAGGAGGCCCACATGAGCATTTTTTTGCTTGGATGGAAAAATGGTGTGATCGAACTACCGAAGAATGGGCTCACCTGTTTATTCATGCCTTGGGGCCAATTCCCACCACATGGTACTTAGACGCGGAGCTACATCAGTGCACCCGCCACTGGGGAACATTAAAGGAAGAATTTGTAGGGACATTTGGGTTAACAGGGGGAATTGATGCACTTTATGATGCTCTGCATGATATAGATACATTCGTATTTAATGAATCACACCCTTATGCAACATTTGGATCACCAACATGGGAAACACAGATGCAGGATATTTTCAACTGCCACAATATAGCCATCTAAGAATTAGATGAAGATCCATGCAATGTTTGTATCCTAGAATCAGAGGGAGAGTGCACAATTGTGAGACCCCCACTGTTACACCATTTTTTGGTCATCTAACCTAATATCATTAGATGGACCCAAGTACACCATGTAAGACCAATTTTACCCTAAGTAAAGTTGCCTTCAGTATGTAAAATAACTTAATAAAACACATTTATTAGGTTGTTTATGGTCTAAACAGGAAACCCCAAAAGGAAATATTAAACAAACCTATATTTGTTTGATTTTCTTGGTCATGTTTAACCCAAAACAAAGAAATTAATTAGATAAACCTTTATTTATCTTATTATTTTCTAGGAATAATTATTTAAACCTTATTTAAATAATATTCCTTGTTAAATATGACTAAATCACCCATAAATAATTAAATAAATCATTATTTATTTGATTATCTTTTAACCACCTCCTTAAAATGATAAAGAAATCATTTATTTATTTATTATTCACAAATAAAGGGATTTGACCCAAGTTAAATACTTTTTCCCTCCAACAAATATAATAAAATATTCCATAAAAGGTGGATCTAGATTTGGTTAATGTTATTTTAATCATGCACCAAGATCTAGAATGACCCAATATTTTGTTATAAATAGGAGGGTTTCTCCTACCATTCTTCACCTTTTGTTGCCTATTAGATCACTCTGGATCTAAAATCTTGGTCTGACTTTGAGCCATTATCATTTTCATATTTTCCATTATTTGTTGTGTGAGCTCCCTTTGAGTTCTATCTTTGTCTGGGTTTTCTACACCAACAGGAGAGAGAAATGCTAGATCTGAAGTGCTGAGGACTTCCAAGAACCCATCCCATTGAGGAGAATTGGAAACATCTTCTTGTTTTCCTTCCAGGTGCCCTTAATACAAAAAATTCTTTCAAAAAATTGTTCTTGTCTTGTCTATTGGATATATGGAGCAAAACCTTCTTTTTACTGCTTAATGTCTTTCTATGCATAGATCTGGTTTTTGCAACTCTTGTCTTGATCAACTAACTGCAGATATGAAGATATTGGCAGCCATATTTGATGTTAGGGCTATTATTTATGCGTAGCTAAAGTGGTCTTTTTTCGTACACTTCGACAAAGGATTCATACTAACAATTGGTGACTCCACACGGGTTTTCAATTACGACCGTTGTCGTTTTTCATATTCCTGCATATCCAGCTACTTCAGACCCTAGGGTTTCTTTTCAGCTTTTTGTTTTTCCTATTTTCATGTTGTTTTTCACCTATAAAACCCTAAAACATTAAAATTTCTAACTTCCGCGTGTTTTTGGCCCTATTGCGCAGGTGACAGACATCAGCCGCAACTGAGACGACAACTTTTCCGCAAATCTGCCGCCGGGACAACCGGAGTTGGAGGTCGCACTTTTCAGCCCAAAAACTGTGACCTGGACTCCAGGTCGCACTTTTCAGCCCCTTTTCTGCGACCTGAACAGGAAAACAGGTCAGAACCTGCGACCTGTGCTTTTTTCTGCTGTTTTTCTGCAATTTTTCTGGGTTTTGCTGAAGCTTCTGTCAGGGTTTTCCAACCTCTGTCTCCGCCCGTTTGGACCTGTTTCTGATCTATTTTTCTCATCTAAGTGGGAACCTAGCCCCCTAGGGCTTCAGTACCCTCCACTTTTGGTGGAAGAGTTTTAGCTGTTTCAGGTGTCTGATTTTTCAGAGTTTCAGCCTTCCTTTTTTCAGATCTGATACCTCATTCTTAGATCCCTTTAAATCAGCTCTTCTTCCTTTCAAACCACCTCTTGTAGTTTTGTTTGGACCTCCCTTTAGGACCTCCTCCCTGTCCTTTATGCTTTTTGTTGATTTCCTCCTTTTTTCCAGCCACCTTACCTCTGCCTCTTAGCTGTGATCTGCACCTCTTTTCAGCAGCTTTCTCCTTTAGATCCCTATCCCTTTCGACCCTAGATCTATTGGCCTCTTTTTAGTGTGTTTTGACTAGATTTTTTCCCTCTTTTAGATTAGTTTTGAGAGACCCGCCTTTTTGGGTTGAATCGATGCACTAGTAGCTGTTAATTTTATGTTATTTCAGCATTATATACTGTTTTTGCAGCTTTATTTTCAGTTACACAACACACTTTTTCTCTTGCTCTCAAAATGAAAAGGGTTTAAAAATTAAATTAACACATGCCACACACTCACCCTAAGCGAAGAAGAGCCTGGTTTACACCGCCAGGCAAAGACTTTAAAATCAATTGACACTGTACCTTTTTGCCCTTGTTTCGACATTATAATCACTTGATTCTACACCTCCATGCCTTTGTCGGTCGTTCTTCTTCCCCTCGTGTTGTGTTTGTGTTGTCATCATTGCGCCCCCAAGGCGCGCCTCCCAGAGACTTCTTGGCCTTCACCCTCAGTTTCCGGTCGGTCGAACTGCTCCGTCTCGCCGTCGTCGAGCCAGTCCTCCCTTGAGTCCGCATTCTGACTCCTCTTCTGATTCATTGGGTTCTCCTTTTACTTTTGGTTCTCCCCCTGTCACCTTCACTATTTCTAGTCTAGGGCCTAACGCTAGCGGTAATCCCGGCCCTAATGCCGGAACGACTACTAGCGGAGCCGCCACGGGAACTACCTCGGCTGCACCCTTGCTCCCTTACATGGCAGGCCTCAGCCTCCCTGATTTCAATCAATTGATCAATGACCCTATCCGCCACGATGTTGGTTGGCCTGCTATGCCAACCAAGCTCCCCTCCGACATCCCTAAGTTCGAAGGCCTTGCTAGATACGATCCAACCAACCATATCCGATCTTTCCACATGTGGTGTTCCTCCAATTCCATTACCGATGAATCCATCCGTCTTCGATTGTTCCAATGCACACTCACAGGCGAAGCTTCTAAATGGTATGTTGATCAGCCCACCTCTTCCCATACCACCTTTGCGACCATTTCCCAAGCCTTTTTTATCTTATTTCCAGCTCCCCCTCCGATACGACACTGGTACAGAGCTTTTGACTTCTTTCCGTCAATACTCTTCAACCTACCTTTCCAGTCATGTCCAGGAATGGTGGAGAAGAAGGAGCTTATTTCGAGCTCCCCCTTTGAAGATCGGGTTTATATGGACTGGTTCCTTCACACTCTCTTAGCTCCCATTGGCAAAGATGTCGCCTCCCTTTTCCCTCAAACCAAAGAAGCCGCCCTCCAAATAGCCTTGAAATATGACCTGATCTACGCTCAGTCTGGTTATGTTTATACCATCCTTCCTGACCTCCCTAGGCCCAGTGGCACTAACGCCCCGAGGGCATCTCATTCCGCCGACGGTATCGTTGGAGCCCTTTCTCATCCATATGCTCAACCTCCTATGGGCTATGGTCTCCCTCCGGGAGGGGCCAGCACCTCTAGCACTTTCCCCCCTCCAGGTAGCATGTATCTAGGATACGACATGCCTCATCCTTTTTCCCAACCTCCTGCTTACCTCAATGTTGCCCAAACTAACCATTATCCGTATCCGCAGCCTGGTGCACCAGCTCCTCCAGCATATACGCTTCCACCTCCCCTGCCTCCTCCGCCACCGCAACAACACCTACAGCCCCCTCCAGGGCAAGTCTTTGCACAACAGGGCGCGAATAATCCCCCTTCTCAAAGAAGGCGAAGAGGCAACCCAAATCAATCCACCCCTGGTATGCGTGGACCCAATCCTCAAGGTACTGACTCTAACACTGGTAACCAGCAACAGGGCACTCAACCCAAGTAGGACAGGCCTCTTCACACCAATAAGCCTTGTTCATGTTGCAGTGTTTACGGTCATTACACCCACGATTGTCCCCTCTTACCACAGATGCGGCAGCTGTGGGAGTCTCAAGCCACATTGCGAGGACAACATGCCTCCCCTCATGCTCCCCCTAATGTGGCCACTACCCAACCGGCTATGTTTACCGATCCTTTCCCCCAACAAGGATTCATGGCTGCCTAACCACCTAACGGACATGTAGCCACTCAACCTTCCCCTTCTGGTTCCTCTGATTACCAGATCCTCATGATGAACTCTGATCCATTTCCAACCGTCAACCTCCACCTTCAAACTCGGTCTCCCCAGTACCCCAAGCCTTTCGCTTAGTCTGCCCCCGAGTCCCCTTCTTCCGGTTCTACAGAGCCTCTTTCGACATCCAATGGCCCCTTACATATCCCTCAACCCAAATTTGAGGTTTATACCAAGATTCCTAAGGGACCATTACGTCGAAATGCTGCTCCTGGTTGAGTTGCTCATGCATATAGCATAGTAGATGATTTGGCGCAATCTCCTGCTGCCATTTCCACATTGGAACTCCTCCAGTCATGCCCTTCCCAAAAGAAGGCTCTGCTATCTGCCGTGGGCGCTGTAGATCCTGCCAATGACCAAATGATTGTTTTCGATGCCCATTAATCAGAACATCCTCCTCTTCCTGCTTCCATCACCTTCCAAATCCCAGTCAAAATCCGGAATTCCAACATTTCTCGGTGTATAATTGATGAGGGGGCATCCACCTGTGTGATGTCCGCTTCGGTTTGAAAGCAAATCGGATCTCCTGAGTTGGCCCCTTCCACGATCACCCTTCGAGCGTGGGACGGCCATGCCTCCCATCCCATTGGACTTTTTCGTAATTGTCCTATCACCTTTTCCAGTAAGACTGTTTGCGTTGACGTCGAAGTCATCGAAGCCCCTCTAGACTACAACATTCTATTGGGGCGAAGCTACACCTATGCCATGTCTGCTGTCCCATCCGCGGTTTTTCGCAAGATGTATTTTCCTCACAATGGAAAGATAGTCACCATCGACCAGTTGACTTACCATGAGCCACCGTCTCAGACCTCCCCAGAGACGACCATCTCTTCTGTAGCCAATAAGAAAACCGTTGATTCCTTGACCAGTGTCTCCCCCGGTGTTTACAAAGATTCCTCCCTGCTTGGAAATTTTCCTAGTCTCCCCCCTCCTCATATCTCTAATCCCAACTTATCGAATGTTTGCATGATTTAATCGTCTCGGGATTCCCTTAAGCGACCCGCTTCGGCTAGTCAGCAACCTCAGACTCACCCTTGTCCACCGCAACCCGCTCCTAGTCATTCATCTCAGCCAATCGGACCTCCTCCTTCTGGCCCTTCTCCTATAGCTGGTATCCCTGAACCCCCCTATCCTTCTAGATCAGTTCCTCCTGGCCTTAACCACCTCAGATCCGTTCCGCTCGGCCATTACCCCTCCGGTCAAATACCATTCTTCATTCCCCCCCCCTGGAGTGTACTCGGTACCTGTTATGGCTACCCTCTCTCTTCCCAACCTGACCCTGGGTATACCTGTCTGGTACCTTGACCCTCCAGCCACTACCCCAACCAGTCACCCCAAACCCTATCTTACTTTGACACCGGTTCAACCGGTCCCCCTCGCTTCCTCCGTTGCCACCATGCCCCCCGCACCTCCCCAAGACCCTACCCCAGTGGTGACAGCTACAGGAAAGAAAGGCAAAGCTCGCAAGGGGGCAACCAATCAGGACCAAGCCGCCCCGCTGAACCTTACCCCTCCTCGACCGCCAAAGCACGCTATCCAGTGTGCTTTGTGTGATATTTTCAGTCACGCCACCCATACGTGTCCTGAATTTCCGCACCTCAAGATCCTGGTCAACGAGACGTTTCCTGAATCTGATATCTCTGAAGTCTATGCCACTATCCTGGATTCTATCCCGAAACTCAAAACCTTGCGCACAAATCACCCTTGTGCTTTGTGCGATTTCCATGGCCATTACACCCACCTTTGTCCCTGCCTTGACGAGTATTGTTCCTCCTTAGACACGTACCGTCAATTCAAGGCTCCGCATGACAAGCTCCCTTCTCACTTGTTTTCTAGTTCTACTTCGGTAGGACCGGAGGATCTTCCTACTCCCATTCACATTTCTCCCCCCGTGGTCAACACGACGGAGCCTTCCACCACCATCTTCTACCTATCGTCCTCCTTGAGAGATGATTCACCTAACCTCCTACCTGCGGACACTCTCGGCTCCTCCCCATTAGACCTTGGCTCTGCTGACATTGCGCATATGAGCCCTTCTCCACAAGAGCACCAGTCGGGCATTACTACATCATTGGGTGATCCTCCTTCCTCCAGTCTTCCAATCTTCTAGTCCGATGAAGACATTATGGAAGCCATGACCAACCCTGAATTTCCATGGGATGATATGCACCATCGCGCATACTTCCTCCCACAATAGTCCCATGACCAATATGCTGTGGAAACTAAAGAATTCATTCCTAATGTAGTCGATTGGTTCAAAAATCCCATCCCTGCACCTGATGCTTTCGAAGAAGGAAACATGGCCAATATCTCTTCTACCATTAGAATTGACATTTCTGTCAAACTGGGAATTGAAGAATATATCACCTTGGGCGCCCACTGCACCCCAGAAGAAATTGAAGCTTACACTAAGCTTTTCAAAGAATTCCACGATATTTTCACCTGGTCCTATTCCGAAATGCCCAGACTCATTCCCACCATTGTCGAACATCATATCGACACATGGCCCGACGCCAACCCAGTCCATCAAAATTTGAGACCCATTAATCCTTCCAAACGTGATGCTATCAAAGCCAAAATCGATAAGCTTAAGTAGGCGAGTTTCATTTATCCCATTGAATATACCACTTTGTTGTCCAACCCAGTTCCCATCCTCAAGAAATAAGGCACCATCCATGTCTGCACAGACTTTCGCGACTTGAACAAAGCTTGTCCCAAAGACAACTTCCCCACAACATTTATTGACCAAATCATTGATGAGTGTGTGGGGCATGAGGTTCTATCCTTTATGGATGGTTTCTCCGGATACAACCAAATCGTCATCCATCCTGTTGATCAACTTAAAACCGCGTTCATCAGTCCATGGGGAACTTTCGCTTACCAGGTCATGCCATTCGGCCTTAAAAACGCCAGCGCCACTTTTCAATGGGCCATGTCTTATTTTTTCCACGACTTAGCTCATATTATCCTTGCCTATTTGGTTGACCTCACTGCGCGTTCTAAGCATCGGGCGCAACACCTTCACGATCTGCGTATCATCTTTCTCTGATGTCGCAAGTATAATATTCGACTTAATCCATTGAAATGCGTCTTCTATGTTCCCGCCGGCTGTCTCCTCGGCTTCATAGTGTCTAAGGACAGTATCACTCTTGACCCTTTGAAAGTTCAAGCCATTCTTGAACTTCCCATTCCACATACCTTACGCCAGCTACAAAGTCTCCAAGGCAAAGCTAATTTTCTTCGACGGTTCGTTCCTGACTATGCCACCACCACACATGGGTTCCTTAGACTCCTCCGATATAACATCCCATTTGTATGGGATAACTATGCTCATGAGTCTTTTGATGCCCTCAAGCAGGCTCTCACATCCGCTCCCTTGATCCGCCCTCTCGAATTTGATAGGGACTTTATTCTGTACATCTCCGTTTCCACCTATTCGGTCGCTGGAGTTCTTATCCAGGAAGATGACAACAGTATCGAGCATGTGATCTACTATGTCAGTAAGAACCTCGTAGGACCCCCTGTTTCCTACTCACACGAAGAAAAACTAGCGCTGGCTGTCGTGTTCTCGGTCCAAAAACTTTGTCATTACATCCTCATGCATTCCACCAAGGTTGTGACTAATTCCAACCCCATGGATTTCCTATTGAGTCGCCACATCCTCACTGGAAAGTACGCCCGTTGGGTCGTCATCCTTCAGGAATTTGACCTCGAATTTGTCACACCAAAAAGTAAGAAAGGTTTAGCCCTTGCTAAACTCATTTCTGAATTACCTACTGGAACGCAGGATCCCCCCGTTAGTGATGATTTTCCTGATGAGCACTTATTCGCCATTACTTCGGACGATCCTTGGTACGACGATATCCTCACTTACTTGCGAACCCAAAAGTTCGCCCTTCACCTTGATCGTGACGCTCAATGACGTATCCGACACAAGGCCCCCCGCTACCTTCTTATCGGTGACGACCTCGATCACCACGGTATAGATACTGTCCTTCGTCGTTGTCTCACACACGCTGAAGCTGAACAGGTCCTCAATGCCTGCCATAGCGGTGCTTGCGGTGGCCACCTCTCCAGCCTTGTTACTGCTCAGAAAGTCATGTGCGCTGGGTATTTTTGGCCTTCCCTCTTCAGTGATTGCATTGAGGCAGTCAAACATTGCTCCAACTGCCAACATTTCGCCCCTAAGGCACGAGCTCCACCAGCTCCCCTCCATCCTGTCGTCACAACTGGTCCCTTTTGTAAATGGGCCATCAACTTTATGGAGTGTCGCCCTCCATCCGCTGGTAACCATAAATATATCATCGTGGCGGTTGACTATTTCACAAAATGGGCCGAGGCTATGCCAACATTTAACAACACGGTAGCTACCGCAACCCTCTTTTTCTTTAATCACGTTATCGCTCGATTCGGAGTTCCAAAACAACTGGTCTCTGACCATGGCCGACATTTTGAAGATGAGATATGGCGTGAGCTATCCTCACTATTTGGTTTTGAGCACCAACATTCCTCCTCCTATTACCCCCAAGGTAATGGCCAAGTTGAAGCAGTCAACAAAATCCTCAAGACCATGCTTCAACGAACAGTGAATAAGCACAAAACCAACTGGCATCTTATGCTCTTCCCTACTTTATGGGCCTATCGAACTTCTGTTAAAACCGCCACCGGGTTTACTCCTTTCCAGCTTGTTTTTGGTGAGGAGGCGGTCTTACCAATCGAGTGTGAAATCCCTTCCTTGCATCTGGTCGTTGAACTCCTCCCTGACACCCAACCTCTAGAACAATGACTTATCATGCTTGAGCGCGCCTCCGAAGACCATCGTGTTGCATTGCAAACCATGGAAACGGCCAAGAAACACACCAAAGCTCAGTATGACAGAAAAGTCCAGCCTCGTACTTTTCACGAAGGCGACCTTGTTCTAGTATATGACCAGGCCCATGATGTCCTTGGTCATGGGAAGTTCGACTCATTATGGCTAGGCCCTTACATCATTAGTAAGGATCTCGGTAAGGGGGCATACCTCTTAGAGGACTTCGAATGCAATCCCCTTCTTAATCCTCGCAATGCACTCTATCTTAAGAAATATTACCCTTAGCATTTCCCTTATGAAATGCATGTTTTATTTTATTTTAGATAGCCAACATATTTTTCATTTTCGTACTTTGAAACTTCACCAGGACACATTTTGTCCCCGAAGGGTCCCTTCACCTACCCCCAAAATCGAATTTCCTCACTTACAACACCTGTACTTGGGGCACCACTTTGCCCTCATACTTGTCTTTGTTTGTGTCGATTTTCATCATGAGATATCATTTTGTACTCATGCTTTTCGGGTCCCCCATGGGCTCTTTTCTGTGTGGCAGCACCATCGAGTCCCCCTTGTTTAGAGCATCCAATTTGAGTCATCATCGCATTCATGGAGTCTATCCCGAGTCCCTTTGTACCTCGCTATAGTCCTCCATCCTTCTTTCCTTGATCCCTATCTTGTGTCGCACATTATGGCTTTCAGTCCCACTGTCCCCTATCCCTCATGATATTGTGTCAGTCGCTGCCATGTCATTCATGCCCTTTATGCTCTAACAAGGGAAGTCGTCCATTCGCTAATCAGTCCCCTCCATTCCGTCATCATCATTGGTATCAGTCTGTCCATCGCTTGACTATTTTCTCTCGTACCTTAGTTGAGGATCTTTCATTGCCTCACCTATGGCGGACCTCCTTCTGTTGACATCAGCTCATTTATTCCAGAAGATCGGTCTAGAGGGTGGTGTACCTTGGTTCTAGCTTCCACTCTTGTTTGGGGCCTCGGATCCTGCAAAGGGCTCTCTCATTACCCTTTGACTTGATTGTTTCTCAGCTCTAGCTCCTTTCAGCATGTTCGAGATCCGTATACTTGATGGGTTAGTGATGCAGCAGCAGCTCTTGGTGATTCCCAGGTGTGTGTGAGATGTCTTAGCCCTCATGAGGGGGTGGCCCTGTAGGTAGCCCCCCACATGCCCGGATGACCGCTTCATTACAGCTTTTGATGCAGCTCCATATATTTGATGATGTCGGCCTTAGCTGCTTGCAGCACCTCTTTGATTTGCATGTATTAGTCAGATTTTGCGAGCCCTCCTGCATTTTCAGGGGGAATTTGGGTTATATTTGTATCACATGTACATAGATATTATTGTATAAGTCCTGGCTGTTATCCCAGGCACATCATGTATGTGGGATCCCTCATTGTATTTCTATCTGGCTCATGTTTATGCCGGTTGTACTTTATGGTTCAGTCCCTTGTTTATTGGACACACTATTCTTTTGTACTTTGTCTCAGCGGGCATAGGTATGCCTCCCCCGCCGCCTTTAGCACAAGTACCCTCTCATAAAAAGAGACTTGTTGCACCTGTAAGTCTCGTCTCCTCAGGGTCTAGTTCTTTAGCACATTAGTCTACCTTACATTTCTCTCTCCAAACTTCCTTTTGTT
The DNA here is from genome assembly GCA_034641835.2 of Pinus albicaulis. Classification (NCBI taxonomy): domain Eukaryota; kingdom Viridiplantae; phylum Streptophyta; class Pinopsida; order Pinales; family Pinaceae; genus Pinus; species Pinus albicaulis. The sequence goes on along the minus strand of CM076572.1, from coordinate 717,440,981 downwards.
TATGGTGATTGGGTTCTTCTTGTCTGCCCAGTCCTCTGCTTTACCTCTCTTACTACCTTACCATTTGAGACAATCATTACTATTTTTGGTCATCTAACCTACTATCATTAGATGGACCCAAGTACACCATGTAAGACCAATTTTACCCTAAGTAAAGTTGCCTTCACTATGTAAAATAACTTAATAAAACACATTTATTAGGTTGTTTATGGTCTAAACAGGAAACCCCAAAAGGAAATATTAAACAAAACTATATTTGTTTGATTTTCCTGGTCATGTTTAACCCAAAACAAAGAAATTAATTAAATAAATCTTTATTTATCTTATTATTTTCTAGGAATAATTATTTAAACCTTATTTAAATAATATTCCTTGTTAAATATGACTAAATCACCCATAAATAATTATTTATTTGATTATCTTTTAACCACCTCCTTAAAATGATAAATAAATCATTTATTTATTTATTATTCACAAATAAAGGGATTTGACCCAAGTCAAATACTTTTTCCCTCCAACAAATATAACAAAATATTCCATAAAAGGTGGATCTAGATTTGGTTAACATTATTTTAATCATGCACCAAGATCTAGAATGACCCAATATTTTGTTATAAATAGGAAGGTTTTTCCTACCATTCTTCACCTTTTGTTGCCTATTGGATCACTCTGGATCTAAACTCTTGGTCTGACTTTGAGCCATTATCATTGTCATATTTTCCATTATTTCTTGTGTGAGCTCCCTTTGAGTTCTATCTTTGTCTGGGTTTTCTACACCAACAGGAGAGAGAAATGCTAGATCTGAAGTGCTGAGGACTTCCAAGAACCCATCCCATTGAGGAGAATTGGAAACTTCTTCTTGTTTTCCTCCCAGGTGCCCTTAATACAAAAAATTCTTTCAAAAATTGTTCTTGTCTTGTCTATTGGATATATGGAGCAAACCCTTCTTTTTACTGCTTAATGTCTTTCTATGCATAGATCTGGTTTTTTGCGGCTCTTGTCTTGATCAACTAACTGCAGATCTGAAGATATTTAGTGACCTGAAATGATGTGAGGCTCATAATTACTGTGCATAACTCAGGTGGTCTTTTTACATTGCCGATGAGATTCATACTAACACCCACTACACACTATCGATGTTACGAAGCCTCCAAAGCTGTGAGAAGTCAACATTGGCACAGAAGAGCAGCCTAAGTTGGCTAAAATTATGGATTAATGGGATAATGATACAGTAGTCAAAGTTTTCAAACTACTCACAGAATATCAAGACTTATTCCCGACGAAGTTTTCAGAGCTTAAGGGGATCATAGGGGATCTAGGGGTCATGCGAATCACATTAAAACTAGATGCATTCCCTATGAAGCAGCAATATTATCAACTGAATCCTAAGTATAAGAAAATGGTTAGGGAAGAAATCTAAAATGCTCACCACAGGTATCATTGAATTGGTCGAACAATCGGACTGGGTAAGTCCGATGGTGGTTCAAGAGAAAAAAATGAAGGGAGAAATACAGATCTGTGTGGACTTGTGCAAACTAAATGATGCTTGTGTACATGACCCCTTCCCCATGCCATTCTCAGATGAAATTCTTGACAGTGTGGGAGGGCAGGAAGTGTACTCATTTATGGATGGATTCTTGGGCTACCATCGAATCACAATCACACCTGAATATCACAACAAAACTATGTTTGCTATTGAATGGGGATCCTTTCAATATACTATCATGCCTTTTGGGCTCGAGAACACCCCTGCCATCTTTTCGTAGGTGGTGGTCACAGTATTCAAAGAATTCATCCAAAATTTTTTGAAGGTGTAATTTAATGACTAGATTGACTTCAGCTTAGTTAAGAAGAACGTCTCGAACCTGCGCATGATGTTGGATGCCTGTAGAAAACACTAGATTTCCTTTAATATAAAAAAATACATATTTTGCGTACCCTTCGGAATCTTGCTTAGGCATATAGTTTGCTGACAGGGGTTGATGGTTGACCCTGTGAAAGTCATAGTTATCATAAATATGGTAGTACCTACAACTGAGAAATAGCTGAGTTCAATCCTCAGACATACATACTACTACATGAAGTTCATTCAAGGATACACACTAATCACGACACCCATGGAACAACTTCTTAAGAAGGATATTTCGTTCTTTTGGGATGAAAAATGTCAGAAAAGCTTCGAGATACTCAAGGAGAAGATGGTCTCTGTGCCTATTCTCATCTTTCCTGATTGGGCAAAGGTATTCCATGTTTTCGTAGATGCATCATGAATCACCCTGGGAGCAGTCCTTACGCACCCTGGGCATGGAGATATTGATCACCTGGTTGCATTTGCTAGTAGGAAAATTTCTAGTGTAGAGCGCAACTACTCTGCCATGGAACGGGAGGGATTGACTATGGTCTATGCATTACAGAAATATCGGCACTATCTGTTAGGAGGAAACTTCAAAAATTTTATAGATCATTCGAATTTGAAGTACCTGGTGAATAAGCCTGTGTTGGGGAGTAAAATCTGTCGATGGCTATTGTTGTTCCAGGAATACGAGTTTGAGATCATTGTTAAGCCATGGAAAATTGAATACTAGGTTGGATCACTTGTTCTGAATTGAGAATGGAAAAGAACCGACCAACTTGGAAGAAGGATTTCCCAATGCACAGTTTTTTTCTATTAAGGTCGTTGATGTGCACTTCATCGACATCATCCAGTTCATAGCTATAGGCATGGAACCTATAGATTATTCGGTACAATAGAAGAAAGAGATGGTAACCTGAACTGCAGATTTTACCATCATTGCATGTAATCTATATAATATGGGAGTTGATGAAGTTTCATGAAGGTATGTTTCAGAGCATGAATGACATGTTATCTTGGCGGAAGCCCACGATGGAGTAGCAGGAGGTCACTATCTAGGGAATGCTATGATGCAAAAGATCTTGAGAGCTAGATTATGGTGGCCTACCCTGCTTAATGACTCTCGCGAATATTTTAAGGCCTGTGATACATGCCAATGAACTGGGAGGCTATCAAGCAGAGATGAAATGTCCCTTCAATAGAAAATGGCCTTGCAAGCATTTGACAAATGGGCCATCGATTTTGTAGGACCTATAAACCCACCCGGAAAGAATACAGGTGCGCGTTACATTATAATTGCCACTGATTATGTCACCAGGTGGGCTGAAGAACAAGTGGTGAAGTATTTCACTGTAGATACCACTGTGCACTTCATCTTTGAGTAGATTCTTACTTTATTTGGATGTCTGAAGATCTTGATGAGCGATATAGGTACGCATTTCGTTCAACAAATAATACATGCATTGACGGAAGAATTTTGGACCCATCATGCGAAAATCACTCCGTATCACCCCCAGGAAAACAGAGCAGTCAAAGCATTTAATAAATTCTTAGAGCACGCATTGACTAAGGTCTTTAATGTCGATCGCAATGACTGGGACCTGCACATCCCGTTTTTTCTTTGGGCCTACCGAACCACCTGTAAGAAGTTGACAGGGAAAACACTGTTTAGGATGGTTTATGGAAAGGAGGCCATTATGCCCATGGAATACATTTTTCCTAGCCTGCGTATCGCAAAATTTATGAATATGGCAGAGCCTGATATCATGGAGGAGTAGTTAGCACAGCTTTTGGCTTTGGAGGAAGATCACTTCATTGCTAATTTCCATCAACAGGTTCAGAAGGCTCGGGATAAGGCATGGCATGATCGATATATTCAAAAAAATACCTTTGCAGAGGGTGAATTAGTGCTACTATATGATAGCCATTTTTGGAAACACTCGAGGAAGTTTCGACAGCACTGGCTAGGGCCCTATGTAGTTAAAGAAATCATGGATGGTGGAGCTGTTTGGTTAGCCACCCTGCGCGGCGATATGCTACTTAACTATGGCAATGGCAGCTGGCTCAAACCGTATCGGATCAAATGACTATATGACCGGAGTAGCTATATAAAGTGGGCTATGCCCACCAAGGAAGGTAAAAACGGAAGGTACCATGGTATGCGCAAGAAGCGGCCGCAGGTTTGGAAGCTTGGAGGGGTGCGCTGAAGGCGCATACGTATATTCAGAACGCAGCAGGTGCGCTGGATGCACAGAATTGCATTGGGCGCATAGGATGTCAACAGGGAGTGCAAGGGTGCGTTGGGCGCACAAGAGGTGTGAAAACTAGCTGTTGGAATAGTAAAATAGGGTAAAAAGAAAAATTTACCATTGACAGGAGCGGGCGGCCAACATTTAATGAGGCGATTTCTGGAGATTTTTTACCATTTACTTGATGGTAAGTTCCAAGCAAGGCTTACCCAATCGTTGGTCGATCGCAAAGGTTATAAAAGGAGAAGGATAGATTAGACAAGAGTTCTGTATTGCTTGAATAGTTTGTACTTGGCGTGTTTGTCCTTGACAATTTTGTGGTGTAAGAGTTTTTGTGCATACTGCATCCCTTTCATGTCTGAGCAGCCTAATCCCTCTGACAGTAGCAACCCAGAGTTTATGTTTTGTGCCAGAACGACAGCCACCAACCCTGCTAAGTCCTCACAGATATTGGTTTCGACATAGTAGGAGTCCAAGGAAGTAGTGAAAGTTGAATCAGAAGCTGAAGAAGTCATATCCACACTGAATCAAGAAAAGAATAAGGGAAAATAAAAAGTACAAAGGTCGGGAAAACCTAGAGAATGGGCTGGGGTGAAGCCCCACACTTCTCCTCAGAATGTGAAATCCCCATAGGGGGCATCCCTAACAAGCTCGCCTAAATCATTAAAGCGACCTTTATCTGCTCAGGAAAAGGCCCAGGTATCCCAACCAATCAATTGGTTGCCACCCTTTGTTCAGCCCCGCAGGCCCTCCACACACATGCCAAAGAATATTGATGGCCTGCGCACCTACCTGCAGATGCCACTAATCCCGGGAGTGGTCCCCATCATTGGCGAACCCTTTGGCTGACTTCATGAGGTGAAATTCGTTGATCATGACTTGGCCAATTTGGAGGCCTTCCCCGAGTTGGCACCCAAGTTATATCTGGAAAGAGTAGAAGAAGATGACAAGATAAATATTATCCCCATGTGCTGGGTATGCAGAGTGGCAGGATCTAGGCTTCTAAACCTGCTAAGGATGCCGCATTTCGGCCACTACAATATCACGAACCATTTGGTACGTCAGTTTCTTGCCTTGGTCCATGATGGCTGCTTATGGATCCAATATCGAATCCCAATCGATGTTGTGGTCATTCATCAGATTACTGGTCTGCCAAACCATATATTGCGCGTTGGTAATAAGTATGAGGGGAAAATCGCTGACAAGGTGCGCAAAGACTAAGTGGAGCGGAACACTCGAGGCTTCACAATAAAATCCATCAGTGACCCTGGTACGTGGTTGGGTACCATGTTTTTGGCATGCAAGATGATGCGAAAATTCAAGGTAGCCACTATTCATGCATATGTGATTCAATTGGCAGGCCGGTGCAACAAAGGGGTTTGCTTTAATTGGTCCCAATACTTGTGCAATGAGTTCCTAGAGAATGTCCACAAATCCCAAGAACAAGGATGCGCATTTTGTTATTCCTGGCTACTGCTGCTCATCGCGTTGGTTGCCTGGGAAGCACTTAAGGAATCGGTCCTCCCAGAGCTCACCTGGGGGCTCGATATATGAAATTATGGGACTCTAAGGATGCATAGTGCATTGACGACAATAATTTTTTTTGGGTGCTGTTTCAAAGTGGTATCGCAACAACTATCAACTCCTAGCCCCGTCTATCGCCAACCATCCATGATAAGTATAAAAGTATTGCCACATTCCAGGTAACTATTCATAATATACAAATCAAAAGCCACAAGGATCCAGTATGTATTTTTCTCCCCTATATGGTTGAATATGAAGAGATTGACCAGTTGATTGCACAATGGACTCCTCAGTGGAAGCTTGGCTTCAAAACAGGTGCAAAGGGCACTGAGGGAACAAGCACCATGAAGGTCACCCCACAGGTTGTCACCAAAGCAACCGGGGGATAGGGCACAAGTACATGGATAGGTGCAGGAGCCACATCACAGAAGGGTTCGCAGCCAGATAGTAAGGGAAAGGGTGCAGATACAGCATCACAAAAGGGTTCGCAGCCGAGTAGTAAGGGAAAGGGTGCAGATGCAGCATCACAAAAGGGTTCGCAGCCGAGTAGTATAGGGAAGGGTGCAGAAGCATCACAGAAGGGGTTGCAGCAGAATCTGGGTATAAAAGGGCACGATACAAGAGGTGTTGAATCTCCCCATGGAGCAAAGTGAACTGGTGAACCGGCTAAAGGACCACAAAAGAAGAAGCACTCTCAACAAATAGAATGCAACGAAACTGTTACATTGATAGAAGGGGACCTCGAGCAAATCACCAATGTGGACACTCTGGCTACCGAAGAAAAATAGCTGGCTCTGGAAGAGTAGGAGAAAGTCACAATTGACACACTTTAGGCTGAGCTCCGAGCTCTATAGCCAAAGTCGGACATGTTGCAAACAAACATGATTCAGGTACGAACAACCTCAACAATTAGCAGTGTAGCACTTGTGGCAACAAAAATCCACCTTTGTTCCCTGCCAGGTGCAGCCCTCGCGATCAGTCCACCCAACTTAGGAGCTCAGGTCCAAGCTTGTGCAGAGGTACAACTAGATCTGGCCATATTGCCACATGAATCATTGTAGGTACTTCACACCTCCTTGTTTGAAGAAATTCAACACCGGGACCATCGAGTGCATTAGCAGCTTAGTGTAGATGAGCATAAAATTGAGGAAAATAATGCTCAAGTTTCCCAAGTAGAGGCTACATGTACCCTTGCCACTACGCAGCAGACGGAACTAGAACACCTCATTATTAGGCTTTGCGTGGACGTTTATGAAGATATTCTAGCCTCTGCCACCCCCCAGGACAATATTGAGGGGTTGGTCACAACATTATGGGCCTCAAGGACTAAGATCTAGATGGTCAAAATAGAAATGGAACAACAGATCGCAGACTTGCACACCAAGTTGCAGCCAGAGACACGATCGAAGGTGCGGGCCTAGTGAGCTACGCTGGTTATGGCGACCACGAATGTGATTACAGGATATATTACTCAGGGTGCCCAATTGCTGGACACAACCATGCAGTTATGAACCAAGGTACAATGTGACTCGATCCTACATGAAATCAACCAGGACCTGCGACAAAAGGAAGAAACGTTCGAGCACCTGGAAGCTATGAAGCTTACTCTGATTCTTGCTCAATGACTGGCCTGACTACGAACTAGCCATGCCCTTCGGGATGATATCAATGAACTCTTCCAAAAGAAGAAGACTCTCAGTGACCGTCTTAAGGCATGGGCTGATGAAGCCCTCAAGCTCTCCCAGGATGTTGATGTCATTGTTAAACAATTGAACCAGACTCTAGAGAGCGTCACAGTCGCGACGGAGGGACCAACTTCACATAAATTGGTGGATATTGCTCAGAACGCTGCTTCTTAGAGTGAAGGAGTGCTACCCCCACTGGTTGAGCCGATCAAACTACTACATGTGCAGGTGGAGAGCCCACCATAGTAGTGACTCGGGAAAAGTCACAAGATTGTGTTGGGGGACTATTGGAACAGGGTCCCCTAAAAGCTGTGAATTTTGTACAATTTTGTATATTTTTGGTCTTAATTAGTCTAATTTAGGGGTTTTTGGGGTGGGTCAAAGCCTCGAACGCATTGTAATGGGTCAAGGGTAGACCAAGAGTCCACAAACCATAGTTTGCAGACCATTAGAAGCATAGGCTAAGTCGATATAAATAGATGAAAATTTTGAGTCTTAAGGTAGAAAAGAATTAAGTCAGATGCTAAGTGTGAATTTTTAGATTTTTTGTCGGGTTGTTTGGGTAAGGACTCCTGCTGGTTGTGTGCATGGAGATCCTCAGTCCTGCTATGTGTGGACCCTACTGGCTGTGTGCGTAGGTGGTGTTGGATTGTATTGGGTTTTGGATTCTAATATATGCATATATGGTTAAAGTATATTTGTTTTCTCTGATTTGATGTATTACTGTTGATGTGAACTGTTGGGATCTGTTACAAATACTTTTTTGTTATTTGTTTATGCTACGAATCTGTTTGTGTTATGGTATAACTACAATCTGTTGATGATGCGTTATGATAATGTGTGCTTATAACTGTTGATACGCACGTGGATACAGAGTTATTAACTAGATTTGTGCATGATAATATCTCTCTATATTGCGATTATACTGTTAACAACCCTATGAATAGATCTTTTTGGTGCGAACCTAATAGGTTGTGAACATAGATCTGCTTGACTTACCTACTCTCTGTCAGGGTGCTGAAACCTGGTTCCAGCACCCTCCCATACTACTTCAAGTGAGAATTTTTCTTGCACAAGTAGGTCACTATCGAAAGTGCCAGTAGTATAGGGGTTTGTTGGCAAACCTTAACCTCTAAACTTGGGTTAGGACCCCTCAAGCCAACAGATACAAAACCATTTTTAAGATTTTATATCATTTCCATCCTTCAGAAATTAGAATTTCAATTTCTCTACCATAGGCTCAAATAAAATCCAATTTAAAAAGTAATCACTCAACATTCAGTTCCAATATCTTGGGTTGCGTTTCATTTGTTCATGAAAATATTTTTCATAATCTATACGCATATGATCATAAAGTGGCATCTCCAAAAAATTAAATAGTTGACTCGATGGTATAAAAACAAGAAGAATCAAATATTATTATCTCAAAACTTAAATATTTGTGTAATAAAAGAGAGATGAAGGAATCTATTGTTCACATGACCACGATGCCAAAAATCTCAAACTTTGGCATTATATGATGCAATTCCATGTGAAAACAAATTCCCACATATCTAGATATATCATCTACTCTGCGTGGTTTAAAAAAAAATATTTCTCCTACTTGCATGTCATTCAATATTGGTCCAACTGGGTCTTATAAGTTATGGTTGTAGTTCTTGCACCACTTAACATGGCCCAATTTTCCAATTTCACTCATTGTAAAAAAAAATCTAGAGCAACTCCCAATATCATGCAGCGCGACTCCAATCTGTCGAAGAATGTGTTTCTTCAAAACTGAATACAGGAATATACCTAACTTGAATTACTTTAATTTCCATGCAAATGAGTAGAAATTCTAGTTTCAATGACCTATGTTTCTAGGCTACATTATACAATATACTAGGTTATAGCCCCATGTATATACCAACCATCCCTCAACTAGGTAGAGAACCATTCCTAGCAAATATGGAAATGATTTGAAACGATTTTTGGGTATTATAGGATACAATCACAACAAAATTTATTATTCTCACTATTAAAAACCACTTCCTGTCTAAAACATAACATTTATTAGTTTTTGTACGACAATATTGTATTTTCTTGAGTTTCATGCAGAGATTCGAACTAATTCCCCTCATGAATGAAAATGAGAATGGATGACGTAATGATGAAAATATGGAGAAGAGGATCACATGAGAGTAAAATGGGTGGTGTATTTGTGAAAAAGATTTGTGGTCTTAGTAGCGGAAAAGGAAAATAAATTATGTTCATTATTCTTTCACTAACTGAAAAATATTTCCTATAAACACATGTCGATATTGTTTACTGTTTAAAACATTTCCCTTGCAATATCTAGAAGACAATCTGATCATTTCCAAGAATATGATAAAAAAAATATAATTTAAATGCAAGCCATATACGTTCATGGTTACCAATTACTTCATATTGCATGGGAAATTTGACATCAAGAACCCACAAAAAATATTTTGGCTTATTACTTACACATGTATACTCCTCTTCATTGCTCCTCCTATGCACATTCTTTTCTAAGGCAAAAAATTTATAGCAAAATTTCATCTCCTTGCCATCTATACAAACTCCACTTAGGTGGACATAATACGAGTGGCTCAAATTATTTAATAATTCAACAGGGCAGATGACCCACTGCTTTGATACCACTCTAAGACAACAAAATAAGAAACTAAATTAACTATATTATTAATGATGGTCCTAAAGAACGACGTATATAGTGTACATATAAATACATAAAGAAATTTTTGATTCATATTTCAGGTCTTCTTGGAATCTAACAAATGATTACCATAACACACCATAACCCAAATCGTTACTTTAGGTGCTCGGCCTTGGTCTGCGCCCTTCATTCTTTGGGTCCTCATGACCAAGTGAAAATCATGTATTGAAACCCCCTTACATCGGAATTTTTTTGAATTGCCAATAAAAAAGAGTTCTTAAATCTCCTCCTTTTGAAATTTCAATTTTCGATATGACATCATGTTGAGGTCATCATATCCACGTGGCGCCTCATGAGTGGTGACATGTGTCACATGAATTTTCCCCACTAGGCCATCAAAAAATGTTGAAACTGACTGCCACGTCTTCGTAACAGTATATCATGTTGATGTCATTTTCCTTGTCAGCTTCAGAGGGCCAATCACTTGTTTTCATGTGTATTTTATTGAGGAGAAAGAAAAGGTCCCCATTATTTGGTTTTTCATGCGATTTCCTTTGTAAATATCTTTTTCAGAGACCTTCGATGCTTTCAAATAAATTCACTTTGTAAAGAGTTACGATGTACCGAAGAAAAAACATAAGTAGAAAGAACTTAAATTATTATTGGTATGTACAATGGCTCACCGGTATAGACAAAGGTTGAGAATGGACACTTTAAATGCTGAAAATATAGCTTGAGAAACAACCCATTCATAGGTAGTTCAATCACCTCACCATCCAAGTTTTCAAGTAAGAAGGTGTTGTTTCCTTTTGCTTCAGATATTTTGAAAGGTCCAAACCACAAGGGATAAAATTTCCCATGTTTTCCTTTCCTCTCTCCTAGCATCCCATTTGAGTACCAAATCTCCTGGATGTAAGGATTTGTCCCTTACCCTTTTGTCAAAAATATCCTTCATATTTTCCTAATATTAAATCAAATTCTGAGTTACATGTCCTTTTTTTTCTTGTAGTTCTACCAGTTGATTTATTCTCCTGGTCAAAGAATTTGTGTCCTCCTCAACGTCTTGTAATATTTTAGCTACTGCATGCCATAGTTGGGAAGAGAAAATTTCAGCCTTTTTATATACCAATTCAAAGGGATACTTAGCAATTGAACTCTTTGTAGTAACTTTGTTGGACCATAGAGAAAATTTCCGCTGTGAGTCCTAGTTTTTTATATTTTATAGTATGGTATTTTTCAAAATCCTCACTAGATTTTTTATTTGAAGACTCAGCCATCCCATTTCGCTATATATAGGATGTGGTGGAGTGTCTTACAATGATGTTGTACCTTTGGAAAAAACTGAGAAACTTGGCAGACTTAAAATCTTGAGAGTTTTCAATGCTAATATTCTTTAGATAGCCAAATTGAGCAAGGAATTTTCCTCCATAAACTTGATGACCACTACATCGGTCTAATTTTTGGATGGGATGGCCTCTACCCATTTTGTGAAATAATTAGTGGTTGCAAGTATCCTTTTTTTTTTATCGATAGATGGTGTATTTATATCTCCTATGAACTCTAGCCCCCATTGCCTAAAAGGATCCTCCACAAAAACAAGAATTAGGGGGATGGTTGCTACCTTCTGATTCTCAGAAAAAATTTGACATTTTTCATAGGTTATAACATAAGCATGAACCTCACCAAACAACTTGGGCTAGTAGAAACCTGCTTTGAGTATGTTATGAGTTCTGGCTCTCTAGTTGTAATGTCCCCCATAAACACAACTATGGAATTCATCAATCACCTTGGGAATCTCCTTTTCTACCAGAGATAATATAAAAATCCCATCCGGGTCCTTCCAGTACAGCTTGCCATTTGAGATAACAAAATTTTGGGCTTGTAGCCTTAAGGCCTTGTATTTAAATTTCTCAAAATTCAATGGGAATTTCAAAAAATGTAGATAATGGAAAATATATTTATACAAATGTGACGCGAGGTACTTCATATAAATTTTATGTGTTTAGGAAACAATTCTTTTCTTCCCATATTCTCCTTTACCTTCTTCTTCCATATTTTCCAATAGGTTTATGCCCAAGGCCTGGAATTTTTCCTCAGAAAATATTTTAGCTAATCCCTACCCCTTTGTCAAATTAGTAGGCTTGATATCCATGTCATATTCTTGAATCTTGGCAATCCACTCGTCTTTCGTACCTTCACTATCTCCCTACACGAGAATGTATTTCGCAATAGTTGTAGGAACATAAGATATTATATTAGACTGCAAGACATAAATTCAGAAAGACTTCAGGGATTTTACCAAGGAATAGGCATGCTTCTCTAAGATATTATACTTCAGCTCTGCATCTCACAACACCTAGCTGAAAATTGCAATCAGTTGTTCATGTCCTTCATTATTTTTCTGCAATAAAATAACTACCACCATGTTAGAAGAGTCAAAAGAGAAAATTATGATTGGCCTCTGATATTTTGGGCTAGCTAAGACTGGGGCTTTGTCAAAAACAAATAATTATGGAGAATGGCTTTCAGGATTCCAAGTCCATTTGACTTCCCTAACCTTCTTCAACATCTATGTGATTTCCTTGACAATTCCAGTATAGTTTGGTATAATTTTTCTTATAAAATTTATCCTGCCCAAGAAAACTTGAATTTATTTTTTATTCCTTGGTAACATAATATCATTAATATCCTCCACCCTTTTGGGATAAATATTTACTCCCTTTTCCAAAATGTGCCCCAATATATTCCCTTCACTTAAATCAAACTGGGATTTCTTGGGTTTTAAGGACAAACCATACCTTCTGCATTTTTTAAAGGTGAGTTGCAAGTGCTTGAGGTGCTCTTCACGTGTTTTCAAGAAAACAATGATGTTATCCAGGTAAATCACTACAAATTTATCCCGTTCCTCAAAAAATGTTATATCCATTTCTCTTTGGAAAGTAGCTCCAACATTTATGAGTCTAAAAGATATTATGGCATAAAAGTTCCCCATGGTGTAGTAAGAGTTGTCTTCTTCTAATCCTCAGGGTGTACGATGACTTGGTTGTATCCAAAGAAGCCATCCATAATAGATATTTGAGAATACCATACTAATTTAGGCAAAATGTAGTTAGTCTTAGGCAAAGGGTAATTATCCTTCAGCAAGGCCTTATTCAAGTTTGAGAAATCGACACATAGCCTTATTTCCCCATTATTCTTCCTGACTCGAACTAAATTTACTACCAACTTTGAGTACCTCAAATGCACAATAATCTTAGCCTGTAATAGTTTCTTCACCTCCTTTTCAATTGATGTAAGTAACAGAGGGTTAATATTCCTGAGCTTCTGCTTATATGTCTTCACCCTAGTTTTAAGGGGGTTTTTTGTTGTATGACACCGAGATAAAAAGTACACCGAGATCCTTGAAAATATCTATGTACATTTTTTTATTTCACTAGGAACCAATTTAGCTAATTTGATGATTCTAGGATATTCTTTGGTGCCAATATTACAATCCTCCACCTCTTCCTCGAGCTCTTGTTCAGCTATATTAGCAGCCACATCCTTTGAGTTTAAAAACCTTTCCAATGGAACCAACCCTTTGGGGATGATACTTCCCTTTAGTTACAAGATTATGTGACCAAAAATATATCATTCCTAATCAAATTTTTGTTCATCTGTTGGCTTCTTGTCCTCTTGATCAATCACTAAGTTTGGGAATTCCCAAACAACCTCCGTGAAGCACTTGATTTGTTCTTCATCACCAAAAACATGCTAGTACCTCATATTTTATGGTACATAAGGCTTTTACTTGACCTCGACTTCATATCTAAGAAAGGGGTTTTGAGGGGGTCTAAAATTACTAGTGGCAATTGCCAAAGATTCATCCATCTAATTTCGCTCTTAGGGAAAGAACTTAATAATAAAGGCTAAGAATTTTTTTTCAACCAAATCCCATATTTCATTCTTGTAGGACTTCAACCTTGGGTGCTTGGTTTGGAATTGATTTTTTATTTTCTTTATCACCAAATTTGAATCCCCAAACATGGTAAAGTACCTAAAATTAATGTTTTTAGCAGCTTGCATCCCCAACAACAAAGCCTCATATTCAACCACATTTTTTGTGGCCTCAAACTCCAACTTGAAAGATAGAGGGATCAAGTTGCCTTATGAAGATACCAATAACACACCTGTGCCATTTCCTCCCCTAGAATAATAACCATTAAAACACAATTTTCATACCTTTTCATACTCCAATGGTTGTTTACTTAGTTGAGAGGATCATTCCACCTGGGTGTTTTCATGATTTGTGCAACTTATTCTAATATAATACAACAAAATCCTTCTCTTTACCATACACAAGAGCATTGTTTGAGCAATATGCCTTTGTAACTATCTTCACAAATCTAGATTCCATGTATAATCAAAACTCATCTCCATATGTTAGATCCAGTTTAATGGAACCCCCAATTTTCATTCCCCATGACCTATAAAAAAGAATACCAAATCGTGCAAGGATTTCAGCAACTACAATATCCATTACTACACTTTTTGTTGGTATTTGAGCCAAATTTACCACTAGATCTTTGATCATACCTAGGCACTTCATTCTTTTGGAATCAAAGGAGTATTTATCTTTATATGTTTTTTTAAGCTATAGTCCTAACTTCTCCATCACGGGTAATGGAATTAAGTTATGATATGCTCCTGAATCAAGCACAAAATTGTGTAGTAGCTGGTCATGAATTACCAAGGTGACATAGAATGGGGCAGTGGAAGAGTCTTGCTCTTCCACATGGGGTCTAAACACAACCATGGGCCTCTCTTCCTATAGGTTAAGGTTATCCAGTAAGGGGGTAGTGGTGGGTGAACTCATGAACTAAGACACTTGATATTTATAACTACATTGTTTCAATAATTCAGTCAAAGGGACAAATATATTGAATTTGTCCAACTCTTTTTGAAGAATGAAGGAAAAGGTATTCTTATCAATTTTAGCAAAATCGATAGGTTATTCATTTTAATTGCATATTGGGTTGATTAGTAAAGGAAATTTCTCTACTTTAGAGGCTATAGACTCATTTGGAATAGGATTGGAGGATTTTATTTTCTTGGTGAGATAGGGTTGAGTGGTTTCTTCCCTTTATCTGCTAGCTTAGGAGAACTCGAATGAAGAGTTTCTTCATTTTGATCTTTACCCGTGTACCTTTTCCTAGATGACCTAAGATGATATTTCCTAGGCAACGGGGCATGCATGAAGTTAGAAAACTATTTTCAATAACTATATATCTTATCATCATCGAGTGGGGCCTCCAAATCGTCATCTTCTCCTTCAAGTGTTTCTATTTGATTTTATCCCTCCAGGAGAGAAGAGAATTGATTTTCATGAAATTCTATAGTTTCCTCAACAATATCCTTGGGATCATCTTATAAATACAAAGGAGGTAAAATATGATCTTGTTGATCCTTTCTCTCTCTCTACAAGAGTTGTAAAGGCAGCCTCCTATATTGGGGATTAATATTTCTATTAGGATTTGGTTGAATTTGTCTAGGAGGGTTATTTTTCTCTAACTCCAGTTTTACAAGTTTATTAGAAAAATTCCTTATCAGATTGTTCATCTCCCCTAAATTTTTTTCTTGAGTTTCCTTTCCATGACTGGAAGAACTGACTACTTCCTTTCCTATCATCCTGTCACCATGTTCAACTTTCCCTTTCCACTTTTCAGTGGAAGCGAAATTTTCTTCAACTTCTTAGGGCATCTATTTGGATTTGGTCCAAAGTATGAGAATTACTTATTTGAAAGTGAACCAAAACTCTGGTTCAAAGGG
Source organism: Pinus albicaulis (assembly GCA_034641835.2). NCBI lineage: Eukaryota > Viridiplantae > Streptophyta > Pinopsida > Pinales > Pinaceae > Pinus > Pinus albicaulis. The sequence continues at coordinate 717,425,189 of CM076572.1, read as the reverse complement.
TCCAACGAAAACCACTTTGGCAGCACCCTATGGAGGTTTAATTTTAGCAGAAATACTATTATATAGTTTATTAAACCCCTTTATAAATTCTAAAACATCTTCATTATGTGTTTTATTCATTGCATTGAATTCTGTGAGAATATACCCATGGTCCCTTTTCTCCCCCCATTTCTGCATGGAATAGTTCTCCATCTCCTCCCAGGTATTAATTGAATAATTTTATAGAATATTGAACAATTTCATAGCCTCCCCATCCAAAGACTGAATAAAGAGTCTAATACTACATCCAGATGTTCCACATTCAGATTCTCAGAAAATGCACAAAAAGCATCTATCTGCTTTTGGGCTGAAATATCATCCTCTCCAATGAAACTTGGTAGGAGTTTTAAGTAATAATGTGGCATCCCATTCAGAGGTGGTTGAAAGTTGAGTGCAAAATATTTATTAAGTAAAAAACTAGGGACCACCATATTTTTCAATGGAGGTGGTAGAATATTTACCACGGGGCTTGGTTGAGGATCTGTATGGATTATGGCTATATGGAGCTGAGGTGGAGTGCTAGTAGTTATTTTTGTAGTAGTATTAATGGGTATATATTTTATTTCTTTGAATTCAAGAAAGGTATGGAATGTGAAAGGAGGTGTACTTACAAAATATTCTTCAAATTTAGCTCTCGAGGAAAATGAGCTAAAAATTTGGAAGATTTTGGAACGGGAATCTGAGTAATTTATCTCAGCCTTCTAAGAGCTATAAGTCAACACTTCATAGAAATATATCATAGGGTATAGGGTAATGGGAGGGCCTCACCTCATTTTCTTTTGTAAGATAAAAAAAAAAATTTGATCGTTAGAAGAGATCTAGTGGTGAAGGAATTGCGATGGCATCAGTCAAGGTTTTCGCTAGGGTTTTGCAGACTTCCGAAGCTGTAGAGAAGGCTTTTATCGGAGTTGTAGATCCAGGGAAGCTCATTCTTAGGGTGAATACAATGGTATTCGCTGCTGTTTTTTGGACGGAAGGAGACCCAGAACCTCGTGATGAGACAAAATTGGCTCTGCTCCGCGGATCAGGATTGGATCTTTGGTCCAAAGCTAATGCAGTTAGCAAAGATAGTTTAAATTCTATCTTCCCACATCAAGGATCTGCGGAGAGGGACGAATCCAGATCGAAGGATTGTTGCATGCCAAACCCAACTGGTCTGATCTTCCAGGGCAACGGCAACGATGAAAATGTCTTGGAATCGGGCTGGTTTAATCTCGACAAAAAGATAGAAGCTAACAGGGGACTCAGACCTGGCCCATGTCCCAGATCTATGGCGCAGGAGATCTGTTCTGATGACAACGGCCGACCAACAGGAAGCAGATCTAAATTTTTTCTGCTCCTTTGTGGTAGCCAAGAGACGCTCTTTGCCGAGGAGTTTCAGGCGACATTTCTGGTCAGGGAGGCAACGTTTGCATGTACCGAGGATCCTCTAGACAACCCTCTTTTTTGAACGATGTTTCTACTGATCCTTTTAAGACCCTCCCTCCCTCTCTTACGCAGTCATGTGGAGGAACTGGCGGTAAAAGCCAGGGATTTAGATCTGATCAGTTATCAGCGAGCACTGGAATCTCAGATACAGGTTGGATCTGGAGATTTTTGCATAGAAAAGAAGTTTTTCAAGGGTCTCTCGCTGAAGACAGTCTCGCCCTTACAAACCATAGGTAATGATCGAGCTCGGCTTCTCTATTTTCAGTATGAATTGCGGAAGAGGCCTATCCTACACTCATGCCAGGATCTGTCCCCTTTCCTACACCTGGAGGCAGAACAAAGTAATGAGCCGCCAGCACCCTCTAATCAGAGGCAACAGGTAATATCAAGCTGTTTTCAGATACTTATAAAACCCCCTGTGGGGAAATCTTGCTTAGTTTGGGTGCATGCAGATAACTCCATTCTGCAGCTGAAACAGCAAATATAGAGATTGATGGGCTACCCTGTTCAGATCCAACATTTGGTCAGTGGCAGACATTCCCTTCAGGACAATAGAACCCTGAAGGAATATGACATTTGCCCAGAAATAACCATTGGCCTGAATCTCAGGCTGAAAGGGGATGCTGCACCCCAGGAAAAATCAAGTACTACCGGAGGAGATAAAGGGAAAAAGGCCACCTCTTAGCAACAACCTACTGGAGGCCTCTCTTTTAAAAATATCTTACAGGGTAATAAAAATGCAGAGTCCCCGCCAGATCAAAGTGGATATACTCCTAGGCCATACATAGTAGATCAGCTTGGGCAAACCCCAGCCCTTAATATTGACTCTGCAGGAACAGAAGAGTATGTCAAGTTATATGAAACTCAAGCTCTAATCTGTCATTTTAACTGTTTTTGGCCAAATCCAATGGATCTATTTCACTGGATCTTCACGCGTTGGACTATGGAATGTGATATACATCTCTGTTCAAAGGGGTTTTTTATTGTCAAGTTTGCCTCCACGGAAGTTAGAGATCTAGTCATCAACTCAGGGCCATGGTTTTGGGGAACAACGGGTCTTTTTACGACTCCATGGTTTCCATATTTCGACCCAAACACAATGAATGTCACCCGAATGCCAGTTTGGGTCCGGTTATATAACCTCCCCCTCCATTTTTGGAGTGAAAAATTTCTGGAGGGAATTGGGAACAGCATAGGGAAATACATCAAAACGGATCTGGAGAGACTTGAGGAGAGGATCTACACCTTTGCACGTATTTGTGTGGAAGTAGATCTAAGTAAAGGATTGCCGGAAAATATAAGGCTGATATACAAACAACAGAACTGGCTGCAAGGACTAGACTATGAAAACACTACATTTTGATGCAGAGTTTGTAGGATGACTGGACACTTGCAAAATACATGCCTAGAAGCTAAGAAAGAAAACAACAAGAAGAAACAGAAAGGGAAACAGAGAAAAGGGTGGCAATACCCCCCACCTGAGTCAGAGGAAGATGAATTAGAAGCAGAGGAGGAGGCTACTCCCACAGAGAATATTGTGCCAACTCAGGGACAAGAAATTCAAAAGGAAAAAAAAACAGCTAATCAGGCTTCACAGCTCCACCCAAATCAGGCAGAAAATACTAGTGAGGAGTTGAGTATTGGCGGGATCAAACGGCACCACTCCTCAAATACCTCAGATTCAGATAAGGACACAGGTTCCCAGATGGCCGAAAAGCAGTTAGTTCTTGCAAAAATTGAGCCTTCTCAGGGATAATGGCACAAGGTTGAGAAGAAGAAGGGGAGGAAAACTTGAGGTGTGAGTCCTCTACTCACTCCTTGGAAGCAGTGGTTTTTTTCCCAGTCTTCTCTCGACCCGTTTCTTTTCTTTTTTTTTCTTTTAATTTTTCTTTTTTTCTTAATGCAGTCGTAGCCCAGCTATGATGCAGTGTGTGCCTTAGCACATGAGCCCTATGGGAAGTTGTCTGAGAATGCTTAAGTGCATTATGCTCCATGTAACTTTTCATTTTATTAATAAAAAGTAACTGATTTTTTTCTGTGGAAAAAAAAAAAAAATGGGGGGGCCTCACTTTCAAAAATCTTCTGGATATGATTTTTTCAGGTTCGAATACAAGGGGAGTTTTCTATTGAGAAGTTTCGGAGAAGGTATGAAGCCTTTTGAAAGCCAAGATGGTCAAATAAAGATTTAAGCAGTGGAGTTGCCAAGGTGAGATATCTTCAACCCACACTTCCTTTTCTCACCTGACAAAAGGAATGCAAAAAATGTCATACACGGGGAAAAATATTCTAATTCGCTCCCCGAAAATGGTGCCAGAAGATGTTGTATTTCCTAGAGACAAACCTTGGGTGGAGGAGAGGTTGGTGCCTAAGACATCTTAGTCTCTATTGAAGATAAATCAATGTATCTCAACAAATAAATGTAAAATGGTGTATATTTTGGTTCAATTATCTTGCTCAGAGGCAAATTCAGTATACACATAAATAACATATCATTCTCAAGAATAAATGTTCAATTCTGGTGGCCAACACATAGAAAATGTAGCTTAAATTTGTTGTTGAAGTAGATATGGAAAGGAAAAATATAAGAGAGGAACATGGTACATAGTGATGGGTAAACACATAATCCTATGAAACAAATCCCAACAGAATCATGAAAAGATAGAAGGAATGAAGTGTGGAAATTATGAAGCGTAATTTAAGGCTTCCAACTCAATGTATCACAGGTACTTTATGCTATCACATAACATAGATAAATATACAAAATCACGGTAACCATATACTATCATATAACATTAATAAATATATGATTTAAGATTGAAACCAGTAGCTACAGTTACACAATTTCTGAAGAATAAAATACACATATGAAATGATACGCAGAGGTAGAACACATACTACATATCCCAATTCTTGGAATCACTAGATACTTCTTCATTAATATTAAAGAATGAAATAAATTTTCATGGGCCCAAACATGAGAAATTTGTGAAACAATAATAGCCTTTGGAACATGAAAATAGAACCAAACTTGGAACCTCTCTCTTAAAACAGAATTCGAAACCCCTGAACACAGAATTAGGAACCTTTAAAAATAAAATTTGGGAACCTTTCTAATGAGTTTCTTCCCCCCCTTTTATAGGGAGAACTCGAACAAAACCACTTACAAAATATCTTCAATTGTTACAATTTTTTGAACTACATAGTTTTGTTAGCGTGAGACTAGCCTAAATGTCCTAATGATTACATGATAGAATTGATTCTTTTCTTGAAAAAAATTACAAAAACATGAAAAATATAAGGTTTCATGATTGACACAACAAAATATCTCCATGTTGATTCCTGATTTCCTCCCATCTAGCCATGCCTCTACCATTATATTCCTCCATGGTTACATACAAATTTTCATGTTGCTTTTTCCCTTTAACAACTTGAATTTCCCTCTTTTTAGAGTTGGACGTGATTGAGTGCGATGGCATTGAAGGTGCCCTAGACTGAGCTTCCGACCATCCATCCTCCATACTCGATGTATTTCGGTAACAAAGCCTTCATATCTCATAACTTCACCCCATAGTGCGACTTCGTAGCCATAACAGTAACTCTTTTTAAAAGAAACATTACGAAAACCCAACCTTATGATGCCTTTAACCCCTTTACGCTTAGCTTCTTATCTCTTATGCACTCTAGGACCACTTCCTGTGACCACTTCTATGGAACTTAGGTGTTGTAGTACCAGAGCCTCCATCCATCATAACAATATTTAAAATAAACATTATGAAACCACGAAGTTATGATGTCTTTAGCTCCTCCTCTCTTATCCCTCTTATCGCATTTCCACCATAGAACTAGGTTCCATGACTAGTGTCCTGGTGCTTGGGTGCTAAATTCTTCAACCTCTTGTCAGGGGTCTATCTCTTAGTGTTATCCACTCTCTCCCTTTTTTCTTTAGTTTTCCACAACCAAATTCCAACAATGCATCGAAGATCCTTTCCTTAGAAGTTCTTCAATTTGCAATTAAAACAAAATTATGATGTATTGATGTTATGAAATTCTCCATAACACTTAGGTCCTCAGTCCTCGTTTGCACCCTTGGTTATTTGGGTCCTCATGACCAAGTGCCAATCATCTGATGTCATCTACCTCATCAAATCTAGAAGGCCAATCATCTGCATCCATGTGTATTGTCTCTAGGAGAGAGAAAGGGTCCTTGTTCTTTTGTTTTGCATGTGATTTCATTTTTATATATCTTTTTCCACGACCTTTGGTGCTTTTAAAGAAATTCATTTTGTAAATATTTATGATGTAACAACATTCTGAAAGGCCTAGGCTTTGAAATTAGACCGCTCTGAAGTCCAACCTAGTAAGGTTCCTGATATACCTTCCTTCGAATTGCCTACTCTAATATCTCATTTCAAGTCCACTTTTAAATAGGTATTTTTGGTCCCTTATGTTCCAACCTATGATATTTCTCTATGCCTTATGCTCTGGGGTTTTGATATCAAGTTTTATTTTAAATAGGTTTTCAAGGTCCATTATGTTTTGACTTTCGATATTTCACTATGCCTTCTACTTTGGGGTTTCGATATCGGGTCCTGATGGCCAGCCTTAATTTTGGATTTCGATCTTAGGCTCTCCCTTTGAATTTCGAACTTCATCTCTTCCTTTGGATAACCAATATTTCACCCATCCTCTTCTATACCAGGGATGAAAAATAAGACCATTTTACAGAATTACAAGAGGGTATGGCATATAAAAAAATTGGCTCCAATTGGAGACAATGTATTGCAATAAATGCATGAGAAACTTCATATTAGTAGCCTTCACCATTGGCCATGGAGTCATTTTATTCAAGTGCATAGAAAACAAAAACATAATTAGTAAGAAATTAAAAAATTATTGGTATGTATAATGGCTCACCGGTATATATAGTGGGTGAAATGACCCTTTTTAGTGTTGAAAATATAGATTGAGAAACTTCCCATTCACAAGAAATTCAAGCACCTCACCATCCATATTTTCAAGTAAGAAGGTGGTGTTTTGTTTTCCTTCATATATTTTGAAAAGTCCAAAACACAAGGGCTTAAATTTCCCATGTTTTCCTTTTTCCTCTCTCCTATCATCCCATCTGAGTACCAAATCTCCTAGTTGTAAGGATTTGTCTGTTTCCTTTTTGTCAAAAAAATCCTTCATATTTTCCTGATGTTCAATCAGATTTTGAGTTACATTTCCTTTTCTTTCGTGTAGTTCTACTAGCTGATTTATTCTCCTGGTCAGAGAATTTGGCTCCTCCTCAATGTTATGTAGTATTTTAGCCACTAGCATGGCTAGTCTCACGAGGAAAATTACAGTCTTTCCATTTACCAATTCAAAGGGAGACTTATCGGTTTACCTATTGGTAGTAACTTTGTTGGCCCATAGAGAAAATTTCGATTGTGAGTCCCAGTTTTTGTAATTTTCTGATATAGTATTTTTCGAAATCCTCACTAGAGTTTTATTTGAAGACTCAACTAGCCCATTTCCTTGTGGATAGTAGATGGTGTAGTGTCCCATGATGATGCTATACTTTTGGAAAAGTTTGAGAAACTTGGAAGACTTTAAATCCTTAGCGTTGTAAATGATAATATTCTTTGGACAATAAATAATATTCTCCTCCATAAACTTGATGACCACTGTGCCAATCACATTTCTAGTTGGGACAGCCTCAACCCATTTCATGAAATAATCAGTGATTGTAAGTATCCATTTTTCTTGACCAATATATTGTGGATGTATCTGTCCTATGAAGTCTAGCCCCCATTGCATGAAGGGATCCTCCACAAAAACAAGAATCAAGGGGAGGGGTGTTAACTTCTACTTATCAACAAAATATGGCATTTTTCAGAGGATCTAACATAAGCATGAACCTCAAAAAATAACTTGGGCCAGTAGAAACCAACGTTGAGGATCTTATGAGTTGGGTCTCTCCATTTGTAATGTCACCCACAAACACAGTTGTCGAATTCATCAATTACCTTGAGAAACATCCTCTTCTACTAGGCATAATCTGGGTCCTTACAGTACAAATGGCCATTTGAGATAACAAAATTTTGGGCTTGTAGCCTCAAGGCCTTTTATTTAATTTTGTCAAGATTCAATTGGTATTTCAAGAAAAAATAGATAGTGGAAAAATTATTTATACCAATGTTAGGTGAGGTACTTCATATGAGTTTTCTGCCCCTCTTTTCATTTACCTTCTTCTATATTTTCCAATAGTTTTATGTCTAAGGCCTGGCAGTTTTCCTCAGACAATATTTTATCTAATCCCTACCCCTTGATCAAATTAGTAGGTTTGATATCCATGTCATATTGTTGAATCTTGGAAGTCCACTTACCTCACTTACCTTCATTGTCTCCCTTCATGATAATTTCTTTCGCAATAGTTGTAGGAACATAATTTTTATATGGAATCTACGACTATGGACATAAGTGTATTCCCTAGACTAGGTGGCTTAGCCTAGAACAATAGAAAGGAAAAGTAGCTATTCATTTCCTTAAAGTAAATATATAATGGGATGACTCCTGCGTGTGATCCGATGTATGCTTCACTCATTTCTTTCCTTGAATGCTCTAATCCTAGCTCTCTTTGCTATAATTAGAATTTGTATAATTAGAAACACAAGGCAATGATCTATGATATCTATGTATAATCATCTAAATACTTCATTCAATGTATCTACATGGCATAAAAATACATGAAATCATAACATCACATATAGGAAAACAAAGAACTACTTGCATTAATATAAATGGAAGGAGTTACAACCAGAAATAGGAGTAGATCTTGTAGAAGATCTCCTCCGAGTTGAATTTTTCCTTCTTTGTCACAAAGTGCACCTCTAATCACCCTAATGCATGGAATGTTAACTCTTTACAATAGTAGCATGAGGGTAGAATCATTAGGGGAATTTTGCGTTCTAAAATGGGCCTCCTAAGAAAAATGTACAACCAAAATAAACTTTATAAGAACCAATAAGGTTCAAGATGATGATGTCAACCATGGGGGATGATTCACCATTTTTTAAGTAAAAGGGTAAAAATATTAAAAAATAATAAAATAATAAAACTACTTTTTCAAGTCATATTCTAAACTTATCTCCCAAAGTTTTTACACAAACTTTTTACACAAAGTCATTAGGGGAATTTTGCGTTCTAAAATGGGCCTCCTAAGAAAAATGTACAACCAAAATAAACTTTATAAGAACCAATAAGGTTCAAGATGATGATGTCAACCATGGGGGATGATTCACCATTTTTTAAGTAAAAGGGTAAAAATATTAAAAGATAATAAAATAATAAAACTACTTTTTCAAGTCATATTTTAAACTTATCTCCCAAAGTTTTTACACAAACTTCGAGCGGGAGTACTCGTTGGATGAAAAACTTAATTCCTCATCCAAGGAGTACCCATGTTGTATACTTTTGATGGACCCTACTATACTAAAAATGATAAATACATGAAAAATGGGATTGCAATCACATTTTTTATATATTTCCCATTTTTTGTGTATCAGGATCCATCGAAAGTATGCAATATGGGTACTCCTTGGATGAGGAATTAAATTTTGTATCCAAAGAGTAGCCCCGCTCGAAATTTGAGTAAAAAATTTGGGAGATAAGTTAAAAATACGAGTTGAAAGAGTAGTTTTTTATTTTTTCCCTCTAAAATTTGATGATGTAATCAAATTTTATTTTATTATTTCCATTATTATTTTATAATTTCCTTAGGAGGCCCATTTTACACCTCAAAATTCCCCTAATGTCTATCTCCAAAAGCCAACCCTTAGCTTGTGGATGGCCACAAATATATATGAGAGGGAGGTAAGTTGGGATTTATTATCCATTTACCAATATAGGACTTGAGATCCACTATTGATGGGAGGATGGGATCAAAGGATAAGGGATGGAAACTCCAAGGTAGGTGTTGCCTCAGAAATTTCGAGTTGTTGCTCGATGATCTAGTGTTTGATTGGATCACAAATCACCCAGAGACAAGACTAAGAATACACAATATATCACAATCCCATATGTTCATCAAGTAGCATGCAGTAAAGTTTACATTATGAGGAAGAGAAATGACACCTTGTATCCTCACAAATTGGGGATGGATCTTGAGTTCGTATTAGAATCCTCGCACTCCAGTTAAGCGATATTCTTCATACACACTCAATTTCAACACCTGCCGATAGGAATCTGGATCAAGGCTAAAAAGTAGATCAAAAATGAAATCTATCATAATTACACCTAACCAGAATGATAGCGATAAGCACGTCACTGGAAATCCAACGCAACTCGTTTCGTTGAAAACCGAGTTTGGATGAAGATTTTATGTTCTGTTGATCATTGTTTAGAACAAGCATATTTAAAAAAAATGCATAACAGGTACAAATGATGACATGGAAATCTAGTCAACATGCAGAGAATATTCTTCAGTTTTTTTCCAATGAGACTGTGGAAAGTGTCACTGTGGGATTCACTTGTTTGGTTTGTGAAGTTGAAAATTTCCTAATGTCCTCCAATGTCCTCCTACGGTTGAATTCAAATTTTTTTCTATATGTTGGAGGACAACCCAATCAGGGACCGCCATGTGTCCCCTGGTGGACCCCCTCTCCAACACTTGGTTCAAATTTCATTCATCCTAAGGTTCAGGTTTGATTAATGGTAGAATGCATTTATTTTATTGTGCCAAAATCCTAAGGTTCAGATTAAATGTATTAAACATTGGTGCATATTTCCAAAGACCATAATCCGTATATGATTTCAAACCTTGGGTTGTGTATTAAACATACGTTGACAATTCAAATATTTAAGCACATATATTTGAGCGCATATATTATATGCCAACGTCCAACTATGGAAAAGGTTTTTAAGCCCAAGTGTTAGTTTAAATTACATGGCAGAGCAGGTTTAATACATTACATAGGTATTATAACCTAAGGTCCAAGTTTCATATTATATGGTATGGCAGGATTAACCATTGGAGTGTAACCATAGTCGATGGCAATGCAAATTTAATGGCATATATTAAGCATTATCCAAAGGTTGGTTCAAATGCAAATATACATTAGTTTTATATAGTGGCAAAAACATTGTATGGAGGGGCAGAGGTTGAGGCTCGACCCCGTGACCTCCCCCCAAATACTACGCGCCCATACCAATGATCCACTCTATTGAGACTTGAAAAGGATGCGGAAAAAATTGTATTTGAAGGTTATGCAGTGTCATATGGCAGAGCGGAGGGGGCCAGACCCATGAGCCAACCCTCCTCCACGTGACCTTTCTCATGTGACCACACACCAGTGCTTAGGATAAGTGCAGATTAATACGAAGTTAACCCTTATCAAGTGCAGTTAAGCCATAATTAAAGCCAAGATTAAGTTGGAGGCAATTTTGGCAGATTCCCCAAATTTAGTGCCACTTCCAGATTTGTTGGAGCTATCTGGCAGTTTTCCTGATTTAAAGGCAGAATCTAGGGGAAACTTTAATGGATCATATCTTCAGAATTTTTCAACCAATTTTGGCTCAAGAATAGTCATTCCTAGCATATTGGAATGCTTTAAATCCATTGTAACATCTTGCAAAGGAAATGGATAAAATCTACAGGTTTTCTTGGTCAGTTGAAAAATTTTGAAGCACAGGGCCACCAGGAGTGAAGGCCATGCCCAGATTAGCTAAAGGCCAAATGGAGTGAATGAATAGTCAATTTTTGATGTATTTGATGCTATGAAAATAGTGGTACAATTTTTAGAGGGGTTGGAGCAAATATGAAAGTTTTTTTTTGTCTCTTTGGAGATTAAACAATACCATGGCCACCAATATGGTAGATCAAGCATAGAGGATCTAGAAACCAAATTCAGAGATTGAACAATAATTTTTGGGGTATTTGAGTGTTCTGAAGCCCATGGAATAGTCATAAAATCCATTGGTGCAATACAGGTGCTTGTAATCAAACATTTTATTCTTAATCCCAAGAGGGCCTAGTTAGTTAAAGCAGGTCCATGGAGATGTAGCCCAAGAGAGGTGAACTCCATTATCATCCATTGTGTTATGTGATTGTTGTGAGTTGTGTTTCTGCATTTCAGTTGCTATATATGATTTTTTAAAATCAAACTAACTCATAATTTGATAATAATAAACACATGAGACTATACAGATAAACCCCCTTCATGAATGGTTAATATGAGACGATCCTTAAACACATTTTAATACTGACGAGGGAGCTAGCATAGAATTAACTATTTTTCCCATATTCAGATCACCTGAACACAATCACAAATTCTCAAGGATGACAAGAGATATTCATAGGAATATCGTTAGATCAACAACGATATAAACCAATCACAATATATGCTAAAACATAATTATGTAAGGGAGAGAACATATATCTTCATTAATAAAATAAAATAATACGCTTTATATATTCGCTTCCATGTATCCTCTCCACAATCTAGGATATTTCCCCCACTAGATCCAAGGAATGGTCATAAGTAACACTCACATAAGAATCGCAAAAAAATGGAAGCATGGGATCAAGATCTCAACTGATCAAAATCCTGGCTCTCCAAAACACTAGCTCTCTTAAAACGGCAGAGCTCTCGCCCTATAATTTGGATACTATCTCTCTTTTCCCTTTCCTCCTGGTGATATTATATAGGCTTATTTGATTATTTTAGAGAATGTATCTAGCGACCTAGGGGCTTGAGATGTTAGATACTTCTACAGTAATGGACCCCAAGCAAACTCAAACACAAGTGGGTAAATTTGATCTCCTTCAGAATGGGAAACTCTAGAAACCTTTTTCACAATTATGAGATTTTTATCAATTATCTCAATTATGAAATAATTATTATCTCATAATTATAATATTTTGGAAAAATAATTATGATAAATTACTCAATTATGTAATTTCACCCTTTTATCATAGGATAAATCTCACATAAGTAAAAGAAAAGGTGAAAAGGGATGAATTTTAGACAAACAACTTAGTTAAGTTGATATTGGGTTTCTCTCAGTATATTGGAGTGGAAAATAGGGTTATAACAGATTCCCCCTAATGTATGAGGTCAGAATGAGAAGTTGATGGTTGAAATACATTATGATAAAACTAAAAGGTCCAAACGGTAGTGGAGAAACAAAGCCAAGGATGCGGATCAAAAGAAACTAGAGATGAAGTCTCAATTGTGTTGATAACATCCCCAAGGTGGGCATACCCATGCTCGGTCATAAGAGAATACTGAACATGGCCGTCATAACATACACTGCGGATCCATGACATAAAGTGCTAGGAAATGGCCACAACAGACATACACAATAGATCCATTTAACTCAATGAATAGAGCATAACCATTAAGAAATAAAATCGTGGATCTATGTCACAGTATACATCAGTACTCCTTATGGACACATGACACACATAGAAGTGTCTGAGATAGCCTCAAAGTACATAAATGATACATAAATCCAACACAGCCTAGGAAGGGTGGCATATATGAGTGAGATATCCATAACCCAGCGTCTTCAACATAACCTTGATGGTGTGAATCTACACATGCGAATAGATGAGTTGAATTTGAGAAATGGTAGAGACCGCCTGATTACCATACAACAAGGTAAAACCATTAATAGATGCAAGGGAATTCACCTATGAGGAAAATGGACCCCAAGGTACCTAGTATAGTCCACTAAGTGTGAATAAATGAGCTAATGTTGAATAGAAGTGAACTCAAAGAATTAGGAGCCAATGATGTAAATTCAATGTCGATTGCAAGGAAGCCTGCCACTAAGGTCTGCAATCTCCAAGGTACTACCGGTTCCTAGATAAAGCTTTTGGATAATGAGCTAAAGTCGACAGAAGAAGATCCATTGAAGGACGTACTTAATTTATCCCCCATCAATCGACACAGAACATACCAGGATGATGTGATGAAGCGATGAAGTACAACTAATGCAGGGGTGGCTGACTCAAAAATATCAGCAGGTTACTGCAGATGGTCGACACATGTTGAGACTTCCCTTGAACACATAATGACACAACACAAGAGTGAATTTGAAGCATGACTAAATGAGCACAATGTGAAATCATCAAATGACATAGGAGGCATCGTGGCATGCTCCATATGACTGGAAGAGTAACTAGCCGAAGGAGTAAAGAGACTCATATGGACAGTATGGCTCCTAGGCAAGCTAAAACCCAACTATATTATAATGAAATAGACAGGTGTTGTGTTCAAGGGTGGTGCAACTGATGCTATCAATGGACGAAAAATGAAGATAGATGTTCCCTCCCTTCTCTTTTTATAAGTTCATTTTTCACAAAGTTTTCCCCCAAGCCTGAAAAAGAGATAAAAGTATATAAGGTAGAACCTCCTAGCCACAGTAGACTAAGGTATTATTTTTTCATAACTAGTCTATCCAAGTTTAGAAAAGGGTTAAACTTATACTGGGCAAACAAAACTTCAGGTACTTTTACGAGCATGTAGTAGACAAGTTCACTGGGAAATATTTTCTAAGTTAAGGAGTCCGAAAAGAGATTAAATAATACTCCATCTAGAGGAACAAGTGGTATAAAGGGTAGCTACTAGTTTCAGTAAATGTTGTAAATTCTCATGACATAAGGCGAACACGAGATTGGATAATAGGACCACTCATTGCAGCGGTTCCTTTAGGAAAGAGTAAAACACTAAGTGAATTTAGACGGTAGGCCAAGCAGGTGATGACGATGGATAAGAGAAACCAAGGCTCAAACTGCAGAAGCAGGTTAATAAAAATGGAAATCACAAGGGATAGATTGTGGAATCCTCCTGGGGTATGGCTAGAAATACGAAAAATAAAAGAACATGAGGCTCAAATTTGAGGTCGTGGTGGGTCAGAAGGAGAGATTACGAGAGTTTATAAAAATGACTACATGGACACCAATATGGCAAGAAGGTGCTAACTAGGGTATCCATGACCAGAAAAACTCTACCTCCAATCTACGACATGCATATAGGAAAGAGGCTAAAGTTGCAATTTTCATTAGGGGAATTTTGAGGTCTAAAATGGACCTCCTAAGGAAATTTTAAAATAATAGTGGAAAAAATAAAATAAAATTTGATTACATCATCAAATTTTGGAGGGAGAAAAGAAAAAACTACTTTTTCAACTTGTATTTTGAACTTATCTCCCTAAGGTTTTACTCAAATTTCAAGCAAGAATTCTAGTTGGATGCAAAAATTAATTCCCCATCCAAGGAGTACCCATGTTGTATACTTTTGATGTACTATGCTACACGAAAAATGATAAATACATGAAAATGTGATTGCAATCACATTTTTTCATGTATTTCTCATTTTTCATGTAGCATGGTCCATCAAAAGTATGCAACATGCGTACTCCTTGGATGAGGAATTAAATTGTGCATCTGCATTAGGGGAATTTTGAGGTCTAAAATGGGCCTCCTAAGAAAAATGTACAACAAAAATAAACTTTATAAGAACTAATAGGATTCAAGATGATGATGTCAACCATGGGGGATGATTCATCATTTTTTTAAGAAAAATGGTAAAAATATTAAAAATATTAAAATAATAAAACTACGTTTTCAACTCGTATTTTCAACTTATCTCCCAAATTATTTACTCAAATTTCAAGTGAGAGTACTCATTGGATGAAAAATTTAATTCCTCATCCAAGGTGTACCCATCTTTCATACTTTCGATGGACCCTGCTACACGAAAAATGATAAATACATGAAAAACGTGATTGCAATCACGTTTTTCATGTATTTATCATTTTTCCTGTAGCAGGGTCCATCAAAAGTATGCAACATAGGTACTCTTTGGATGAGGAATTAAATTTTGTGTCCAGTGAGTACTCCCGCTCAAAATTTGAGTAAAAAATTTGGGAGATAAGTTGAAAATACGAGTTGAAAAAGTAGTTTTTTTCTTTTTTCCCTCTAAAATTTGATGATGTCATCAAATCTTATTTTATTATTTCCACTATTATTTTATAATTTCCTTAGGAGGCCCATTTTAGACCTCAAAATTCCCTAATGGACTAGTTCTCTTGCTCAAAATTTGAGTAAGCCCTTAGGGAGATCAGTTGAAAATATGAGAGAAAAAGTAGTTTTATTATTTTATTATTTTTCAATATTTTTACTTTTTTACTCCAAAAAAGGTGAATCATCCCCTATGGTTGACATCATCTTCCTGAATCCTATTGGTTCTCATAAATTTTATTTTGGTTGTACATTTTTCGTATGAGGCCCATTTTAGACCTTAAAATTCCCCTAATGAAGGGGTCAAACAAAAGGCATAAAAATAGTGTTGACAGAAAAAATGCGAAATCGGTGAAAATTGCCTACCCCTATATGCCAGTTCAATAGAAACACACCTAAGTTCCAATGGATGTTGTTATCACTGGAAAATCGGACAATAAAACATGAAATCATTAAATGCTAGGCAAAATGATTTACAGGGCTAAGGCACATTAAAGGATCTAATTTTTTTTTTTAAATATCTAAGGTCAAGAGAAAAAATAAAATTATGCACCAAATACTCAGGAAAAATGTGCCTTTTTGTGCATTTTTCTTCGATAAGTGCGCCTTTTTGTGCCTTTCCCTTGAAAATCTGCGTGGTCTTGGGAATCATGGCGAAAGTCACTTTCCGAGACCACTTGGCACACTCCAGGAGATGATCCCACACTTGAGGCCACCCAAGGACAACCACCTAGGCCACCTTGGGACCTCAAGGGAGCACATAAAGGAATCAACCCTGTCTCTTGGGTCACCATCTACCAATGTACCAAGAGAGGGAGGGGGGATTTTAATTCATGTATAAAAGGCCACAAAGAGATGAGAAAAGGGAGAGCACAAGATGTTCCCCCATGAGGATCACATCATTAATGTCGACCAACTAACATACCACGACAAGAAATCCCTAAAAAATTTCAATGTCCTTCTACCCTATGTAGACACATCTATTGAGACTCTTACATACTACCAAAAATATGGCCTCGGCCAATTCAAGCCGTCGTCGATCCTCAGGTTATTTATAGGAGATCCCCCTGTTATACCAGAATCATCATCTGATATCGTAGAGGCTCTGGTGTGCATGATGTCTACATCAAGCACTGAAGCCAGCCAGGAGATGGAGAAAAGCAGTAATGACACCGATACCTTAGCCACAACAACCTCTCTAGCCTACGCTGCCTCCCAAACTCCTTTCCTCTACCCCACAGCTGGTTTTGTGTCACAACAAGTCTTGGCCACAATGGTGTTACCAAAATTATCATTTGAAATTCTAGTTTGGTACCTGGTCTCACCTACCACGATGGGAGTCACAAACATCACCTCTACAAGGTTATCCCCATTTGTTAAGGAGACTATCGCAACCATCCCATCGAAGAAAATTTCCATTGCAAAATCGATGTTTATGACTAGGAAAACCAATAAAAAGGGGAAGAAGGTATAAAATCCCACCATGCAATGGGAATTACAACCGTGCACCATATGATACATAGTAGGCAACCCTACCCACATCTTCCCAGATATGGATGAGCTAAAACTTCTCCTTAGTTCTGCGAAAAATATCACGACAACAAGTTCTCGTAAAAAAAAACTAGCCACCAAAAATCAAGGCAAAGCATTGTGTATCAACCACGCATGTGCTATCTATAGCCATTATGGGCATTACACCCATCATTCCCTAGAAATTCCATGATACAGGGATGCCTTACATGCCATAGAGCAATCCTATCAAGAGGATCCCTCCATCCATTCAACTGGAGATGAACCTCGCGTCATTCTATACCTATAGGAGGGATGAAAATCACCAAAAGCATTCCCATTCATCCCCCCTCCCCCTATTGAGCATTGTGCACTCTATGATGAACATGACCATTTCATTGGAGAATGTGCAACCTTGGAACTATTTCAACAATGGCACCCATTCCATGTACTATACCACACTGACCTTCTAGCCATCCAACGTTCGTGTCAGATATGTGGTGGAAATCACCCATTACACCATTGTCACTATATCCATAGATTACGTGTAGCGCTAACTAGTTTACGCACGGCCATAGAGCACCTCTCCCTTGAAGATGGCTCTAATACTGAATCCATGAATAGCTCGATGATGAAAGAGGATATGATGAGTAGATCCATCCTCTTCCTGTCAGCTGAAAAGTGGTTAGTCAGGGAACCCTTAGTCACCCCCAAATGCCCTCCATGGAGAAGACCAACATGCACGTTATATAACACATGCAATCATGTGGTCACCACATGTCTATACCTATAAGCGTTATGTCGCTGGTACCCGATCACGTAGCCAAACGAACAGGACAGGAACACCCATGTAAGGCCTTTTTTCCTAGTATGTCAGGGCAACCACCATGAGCAGTGTTGTACGTATATCCCACTAGTGCACCCATTAATTGACATGATACATTTATTAGAGACGCACCGCCAAGATATCATCAATTGAGAGCTAAAAAACCATAATAGAAGGCATAGTGCCCCAGGAAAATTACCCCATTTCCACATCGACACATCAGGCAAGTTAGAAAGGTGCATCGACATAGCACGACCCATGTCCAAACTAGGCCAGCATGTGGACTATCTGACAGAATCAGCCACTAGGTCAACCATTGCAAATAACTAAAGCACCTCACGAACAAATTTCGCATGGTATCCTCCCTCCCTCAGAGGCACCTCTTGAACCAGGAGAAAATCACACACTGCAATTGTTGGATCTGCTCACAGTTTCACCATACTATGAAATGTGAACACCTCCCCAAGATTCAAGCAATGAGAGTAGCATTAAGTCTACACTCCCCAAAAGAGTTAGACATACCCAAGCCAAAAACTAGGAAATGGAAACATAGGACCCTCTCCCCTACACCTGATCCCCTTCCAGCATCCACTTTAGGGACAAAGAATAGTGTTGGTTCCCACAAAATTTAATCATTTGGCATAGTGGTACCATGCACCATCTGCACCGGCCATAACCACGAACCAGAGGCATGCCCATTAATGCAAACATTCAGGCACCTCTGCACCAGGGAAAAATTCCAACACATGGACAGTGTTAAGCCTAATGAGGAATCTAGCCTTTCTCTCACACAAGACCCTATGATGGAAATTCCTCCCCCACCAAACTTCGATGACATGATGCACCATATATGATTGATGTCAGCTACAACTATGAGAGTAGTTGTACCAACGACAGTGCAAACCCAATCCATATACACCCTGTCGACCGCGTCTAGTTCCACCGCATCGACGATGGAATACTTTTCATGTATGTCAACTAGCTCCATTAGGACTGAACATCTTCCTCACAGCTTTGTGCAGACTCAATCCCCCTTAGAATCCTTATTTCATTCAGATGAGGACATCCTTGAGGCCATGATGGAGCCAGATTATCCATGGGATGCAATGCATCACCGCTCGTTTTTTTCTCCCTTAAAAAATGTTCAGCCTTGACAATATATGAAAACAAGAGATTTATGTGATTGAATCAAAATATTCCCTTCCATTAGGGAAATTTTAATGGTTCAAGAACCCCATTCTAGCACCCGATGCAATCGAGGAAGGGAACATGTCAAACATTTCACCTACCATAAAGGTGAATACGTAATATTCCAAATTTGAAACAACTAGTAAGGCATGACTAGAAAATACATTTTCTAGTAATGGCTGCTACAGGAATTGAAACCAGGACCTGGATCCCTTAGAAAAATGTGTCTAAGTCCTAAATCCAAGAGGAGGCTCCAAATAAATCCTTCTAGTGTGGTTAAACAAATCTCCCACTCCTAGATGTTCTCTAAAAGTGCCTGATGAGGGACTACAACAAATGTAAGCACATATAATGGAATGATAGCGTTATTATTATACCTGTGATTACATGAAGATATATATAGCCAAAAAATATATGATATAGTAGAAAATTTATACAATGTGTGGAGGAATCAATCACTCCAGCTAGGAAATGGAAGACTCAATGAGACATATACATGACAAATGGAAAACACTGTTACATGAAAGAGAGCCCTGGCTAAAATAGTGCAGTTTATAGGAGATATTGCAATATAAAAAATGATAATATGGTGATATATCAATATCAGCTCAAATAAATGTGGTGGAGAAAGCTCTCAACCCCTAAAAACACTAATACAACAATAATACACAATCCTTGGAAAGATTGGCTACAATATACATGAAATTGGCAAATCTGTAGAAATGTTGGAGTTGTTGGGCAGCAGCTGCAAATAAATACTAGAAATACATGGATATGGTTGAAGATGATGCTCAATCTAAAAAAAACCTCCTCCAATGGATCTATCAATGCAAGGTTGATCCCGACACTGAAGATCTTGCCCTCCAAGAAGCTAGCGCAACCTCTCATTGCAAGTATGCACTAAAATAACGCAGTATGGAGGCTGGAATGCACTGTCTATGATGGGAGATGTTGGCCTTGATGCCAAAATATGAAAATATGCTCTGCAAACCTTCCTTACTAATATTCCTGAGGAATAGAAGCTCCCTCCTCTAAAATATGAGACAAGGAATGGTGTTGTGGAACCCCTCCACTGCAACACCCAGCAACACTATGTTATACTTTAGTAGAAATAACGTAGTGAATGAATAATTTCTTTGGCCTTGAGACAAGATGTGGAGAAAATGAAGTTAAATCCTTCAAGAGGCATCTCAAGAAGGAGATAAAATCCTAAATAGGAATCTCTCGTGCTAAGCCTTTCTTCAACTCAGCTGAACAGCCGGGACTGCAAATATGTCTAAGCAGACAAAGGATCAAGTGCTCCAAGATATCTCACTATGGATGCCTCCTCCTGCTTTTATGCAAGTGAATGCCTCTTTTCCCTAGACCCCACACATTTTGGTTTCTTCCACAAAGGATCTTTCTCCCTCCAAAACTGTGCTGTCTTCCCAAGCAAGCTACACCTCTTAGGCAGTGCTATTGACTTGGCCAAACTTGACCTTGTCCCTAAGAAAATTTCCCATTTTCACACTAGAAGGTGCAAAATAAGCTTCTCCAATGATCCTTTTCACATTATTAAGGATATTATTCCTACTCATGGGCCTTTTACCCATTTTATTCACCTCCTAGATGAAATAAGAAAAAATTAATATTCCAATTTATTGCTTGCAAATTTTGGAATATTACAATCCTCCCTACTTAAAGATTTCTTGTCCTCAAGAAAGTGCAAGGATAGACTGAGTTATCTTCTCCTCTCCCTGTAGCATCCCTGTATGATGATCTCCTGCAAGTGAAGTGATGCTATCTCATTAATCAAGTCTCCATAATGCTCCTCCTCAGCATGTAAATCAGCTATCAAGCCATCATCATGTAAAGGTGAGATACTCAAGAGGATAAAAAAGTGATGTATAGAGTTCCCCTTGAAGAATTGGATCTAAAATATCATGGGAACTACCTTTCCCATATGGATCCTCCATCTCCAAGCTATGAGCCATGCAAAATGAGTCACCTCCCAAATAGGCAACTCCTGAAAGTTGTCTTCCACCTTTGGCTCTGGAAAATTAGGTGGGATGAAAATCTTCTCATGGTAGACAATGTAGCCTACCCCACGCTATCCATCTCTCTACTTAATATAAGTGTAGATTGTTTTCTAATCTTGGGCTGCAATAAGATTTCCCTCAAGTGGCAAGATGGGGACTAGATCTCCAAAGATATGTCCTCCAACGCTGCAAATCAAGATGGCCCAAATCATTCCATATATGATGAGTTCAAATTCATCATCATATGGCATAATCTCCATCATATGGCTCACCTCATAAGGAAGCAAAGGTGTTTCCCTAGTGGCCATATCATCTCCCATGTTCCCCTTAGAACATGTAGTGCAAGAAGTGTGAGGAATTTCTCCCTCAAAGGACACATTCACCCAATGTGTCTCTCTCCCAAGCATGCCCCTCATAAATACAGAAATAATAGAGCCATAGGGAGCAAAAATGAGAATCATACTTGCTACCATATGCAACAAATGAGAAGTACAATGGTCCCTCAAATGTAACCAGCGCAGCTTTACCCTCAACTGCAATAAAGACTGATAATAAGTGTGGCTTTTCAACCACTTGCCTACTGCTCCAATCTCCTCATAAGTATGGAGGAAGTGAATAATGTAAGGTGTACAATGAACATGTCCTCCATGTTGAGATTCAAAAAGATGATGAGCTTAGTGAAAAGAGTCACCTTCACTAAGTGGGCCCGCAGGATATTTTTGGCACAAGTCTATTTTTAGAGATGATGATCATATTTCAAAAGTTGCAGGATGCTATTTGTGGATGGTTGATCAAGTTGGAAAAATAGATGAAATTCTATTTTTAGAATATTGGGCGAAGTCTATTTATATATCATCAATCTAAAAATAGATGCATGTCGATTATCATTAGCTCTTAATAATAATCAGACTCTAAACAACAACTTATTCTCTCGGAGCACTTCAGTTCAATGCACAGATGTGGCACATCAACTGATAGAAGGAATTGCACTATTCCTGAGGGTTTACTGGAGCTAATGCATGGAGGACTCAGTTAGAACTCAAGTGGAAGAGTTATGACACAGTTGGAAGAAGTATTTATGGAGTTGTATTCAGTTTAACTCAGTTAGACTCAGTTGAGCTAGTTGTATCTAGTCTAACTGATTGATACAATAGTGAGAGTGGAGTCATAAATAATAAATCATTAATCAACTGAAGAATACATCAGTTAACTATAGTGCATGGTAGTTTCAGTGGAGACCAGTGGAGAGATAGGTGAAAGGGAAAGATAGACTATCTTTTGTGACTATAGTGATGCATTGATTGCATCATACACACAATGGAGATGACAATGAGGATTGCGCAGTCAAGTATGGAGTAATTCGAATTCATTCAGAGCTATTCTTCAAAGAGATTTTGTAGTGGAGGCAACCTAGCAGGTGGCATAGATCGGTGCATGGATTTGCAAGATTAGGCCTGATTAGTGTATGATGATTGTACTGTATTGAGGGCTTGTGATAAGCTTTGTAATTTTGTATGAGATTGTCATATGATCTCCAAGTTACATAATATATAGTTGGGGTTTTCATCTTCAGGATTTTTCAGTTAAAAACTGTGTTATGTGTGATTGATAAAAATTTTTTTTACTTCACATGTGTGTGCAATTAATTGTTTCCGCAAAAGATCAACAAGTGGAATTGATTCTGTATTTTGCATAAAGTTAAATAGTGTGAGATCAGGATAATCAAGGACATATGCATGCTTAGTGCATATAATTTCTACACTCCATAATATCTATCTTCCCTAAGTCCTCCTAGGGAATGCCCATCAATCATGCTTATGGCCTCAACTAGACCATGAAGCTCTAAATAAAGAATGATCCTCCTTGGAGCAACATCTTGCACATGTATGGTTAAGGGACATACATCATATAAATAATCATGAAAATAATCATCACCCTTACCATATGTTCTACTCATACAAGTGGAGTGGCTCATAAGTGAGTCTCCTCTCATCTTCAAAGAGAAAAGAGTTGGTTGTGATAACTCTCTCAAAGAGTCATGTCTCTCCTCCATCTTCATCTGGTCCATGAATCTACTCATATGTTGATATATCTCCTCCTCAAAACCCATCCAAGAATACCCCTCCATGATGGTGTAGTATGCTCTCATAGAACAAGTGGAGCTGAAAAAGAAATCCTCATAAGCTGCTTGTAGCAACTTCTCCTTGAGCTTGGAAACTCTAGGAAATAATATCCTACCATGATAAAAGATGACCCCATCTCTGAGTGAATATCCCTCCTCCAAGATCATGCAAGTGAAAATATCCTTGGAATACTCCACCAACAGCTGGGAGTTCCAATATGGATCTATCCTCCATAGTGACAGTGCTACTGATCTCTCATGAAGAACATATGTCATATGTTCATCCTCCTCTTTGACATCTCCTATGCCAAATATGCAAGTTGGAAGGTTGTTTTCCATCCCCTGCTTCTTCTACCACAGCACAAAATCTGGAATGGAAGTGGGTGTTGATTATGTTGAGGGAATGCTCCCTCTCTCCTTGAGTCTACCCAAGACTCCCAGCGCTGTATCAAGCTCTAACAAGGTCTCCACCCTCCTGAAATCCATGAGTGGTGCCCCAACATGTGAAGCATCTATCCTCCTCTACTGATCCAGTGGTCTCCTTGGAAAAATGTCTCCATGCAATGAGACATCCTCAACAATAGATGACTGAATAGATGAATGGAGAAATCTCTCCATGCTTCCACTGCACAATCCAATCACCATCTTAGGTGCATCAACCTCAAAGAATGAATAGGGATGTGTACTCCTCATCTCATGATGTTGGGTCTTCTCCCTACCTCATATTTATGTCTCCATGGTTTCACACCTCCTCAAAAATGGCACAGGTAGAACATGAGTTGTGCCTTGATCTCCACACATGAGATCATGGGGACTTCCTTGCAAAGATGCAAGCATCCCTCTATTTGGAGCAAGAGCTTATCCTTCCTCTGCATGAGGTGCTAGATCAACTCCAGATCTAACAGCGTTGTTTCCCTCAATCTCTGCAACATGAGTGGGCAACTCTCCAATGATTGGATCCCTTTTTGAAAAAGAGATCTCCACGCTCCTTTTCTCAAAGGTGTGAGATGAAAACCTTTATTCCCACAAATTATGGTGAAATTTTTCATGCAAGGGTTTTGCTTGATTTTTCTTATTTACTCCCACCATGTGTGTCTCATGAATATTTTTATCAAATATTTTCACTAATGCTTTGGTGAAATTTTCATAAGATGTAATGTTTACATTTCTCAAAGAAAAAGATTCAAAGATCCACCAGGAAAAAGCCTTACCTCTCAAATGCAACGCTGCAATTCTGATGACTTCATCCTCTGGCATTTGGTTCTGCTACAATAAGGTCTCCAACTCCTCCACCCAATCTTTGGCTAAACATATAGGTGAACCTTCAAAGGTAGATAGATGAAATATATCCTGCTGCTCTCTTCCATTCACCTTCATCTTGAAAAACTCTGAAAAAATGAGATGATCTCGGAACTTCTATGTTTTAAACTCATACTCTTTCAAGAAATCACTAGGGTTTTCCCTCCTAGAAACCTCTTCTTCTCTTTCCATATCTCTTCCAGCAATCCTGGGCATGTGATTGCGCTGAGTATTAGGATGTGTAGCTGCATGTTCACACTCCTCAAATCTAGAGTTTGCTTTAGAATCAAACCCTCCAGGATATTCTCCATGCATCTTCCTCCTGATCTCCTTGAAATCTTCATGAATCATATGTACAAATTTAGGAATAATCTTGGTAAGCTTATCCCCATTTTCTTCTCCAAAATATGGAGTCTTTTTCCTGCTTATTTCTTTGTCTCCTTGATGAGAATAGGAAGTGCAGGATTCTTCCTCTTCTTTCTGCTTATCCTCCTTGGAAAGGTTTTTCATGGATATGAAATATGATGAGATAAAACCCATCCTCTTCAATATTTTGATCTTCTTGGGCTTAGACTCACAGGCTGAGCCAAGAAATTAGCTTCGATACCACATAATATTCCAAATTCAGAACAGCTAGTAAGGCATGTCTGGAAAATGCATTTTCCAGTAATGGCTGATATAGGAATTGAAACAAGGACTTGGATCCCTTAGAAAAATGTGTCTAAGTTCTGAATCCAAGAGGAGGCTCCAAATAAATCCTTCTAGAGTGGTTAAACAGATCTCCCACTCCTAAATGTTCTCTAAAAGTGCCCGATGAGGGACTACAACAAATGTAAGCACATATGATGGAATGACAGTGTTATTCTTATAGTTGTGAGCACATGAAGATATATATAGCCAAAAAATATATGATATAACAACAAATGTATTCAATGTGTGGAGGAATCCATCACTCCAGCTAGACAATGGAAGCCTCAATGAGACATATACATGACAAATGGAAAACACTGCTACATGAAAGAGAGCCTTGGCTAAAATAACACATTTTATAGGAGATAATGCAATACGAAAAATGATAATATGATGACATATCAATATCAGCTCAAAGAAATGTGGGGGAGCAAGATATCAACCCCTAAAAACACTAATACAACAATATTACACAATCCTTGGAAGGATTGGCTACAATATACATGAAATTGGAAAACCTGTAGAAATGCCTGAGTTGCTGGGCAGTAGCTGAAACTCAATACTAGAAAGACATGGAGATGGCTAAATATGATGCTCAATCTGAAACAAACCTCCTCCAATGGATCTCTCAATGCAAGGTTGATCCTGACACTGAAGATCTTGCCCTCCAAGAAGCTGGTGCAACCTCTCACTGCAACTGTGCATTGAAAGAACGTAGTATGGAGGCTGGAATGTGCTTTCTATGATGGGAGATATTGGCCTTGATGCCAAAATATGAAAATATACTCTAGAAACCTTCCTTACTAATCTTCTCCAAGAATAGAAGCTCCCTCCTCTGAAATAGGAGACAAGGAATGGTGTTGTGGAACCCCTCCACTGCAACACCCAACAACACTACATTATACTTTAGCAGAAATAATGCAATGACTAAATAATGGCTTTGGCCTTGAGCCAAGATGTGGAGAAAATGAAGTGAAATCCTTCAAGAGGCCTCTCAATAAGGATAGAAAATCCTAAACAGGAATCCCTCGTGCTAAGCTGCACTCCAACTCAGCTGAACAACTGGGACTGCAAATATGTCTAGGATACAAATTATCAAATGCTCCAAGATAGCTCACTATGGCTGCATCCTCCTCATTTTATTCAAGTGAATGCCTCTTTTCCCTGGACCCCACACATTAGGGTTTCTTCCACAAATAATATTTCTCCCTCCAAAACTACGTTGTCTTCCCAAGCAAGCTACACCTCTTAAGCAACGCTGTTGACTTGGTCAAACTTGACCTTATCTTCAAGAAAATTGCCCCTTTTCACACTGGAAGGTGAAAAATAAGCCTCTCCAATGATCCTTTTCACACTATGAAGGATCTTATTCCTACTCATGGGCCTTTTACCCATTTTATTCACCTCCTAGATGAAATATGAAAAAATTAATATTCCAATTTTCTACTTGCAAATTTTGGAATATTACAAAATATCTCTCGAAATCCTAAAAAATTTGAAAGAATCTCACTGGGGGTAGCATGTTCACTAGAAGAGATAACCTCTTACACCCACTTGCTGCAAGAGTATCGAGATATCTTCGCGTGGAACTACTCAGACATGCCTGGGCTTAGTCCCACTATTGTAGAGCACCATATTGACACCTGGGCTGACGTACCACCAATACACTAGAAACATCGTCAACTGCACCCATCCAAGGTAGAAGAAATAAAATGAGAAATCGACAAGATTCAGAAAACGAGTTTTATCTACCACATCGCTTACACGTCTTAGATTTCAAACCCTATTCCCATCATAAAAAAACAAGGCACCATACACATTTGCACTGATTTTTTCAATTTGAACAAAGCATGTCCCAAGGAAAATTACCCTACCCCATTCATCAACCATGTCATTGATACTTGTGTAGGTTACAAGGCCTTCTCCTTCATGGATGGCTTCTCTAGGTATAATCAAATTCAAATCCGTCACACCGACTATTATAAGACCATGGTCACTACCCCCTGGGGCACATTTGCATACAAGGTAATTCCATTCGGCCTAAAAAACACTAGAGCCACCTTCCATAGGGCCATGAATTATATATTTCATGACTTGGCACACCTTATCCTCACCTACATGGACAACCTCACCGTCTGATCCAAGAAGGGATCAAACCACCTAGAGGATCTGCGAACGATATTCCAACGATGTCGGAAATATAACCTATGCCTGAACCCCCTCAAGTGCATCTTCTATGTCACAGTAGGAATAATTTTAGGTTTTATTGTGTCACAGCAAGGAATTAGAGTGGACCCCCTCAAAGTCCAAGCTATCAAAGAGGTACCTCCACCTCGAACGCTCAGGTAGGGAAAGGAAAACTTTCTAAGATGTCTCATCCTATATTATGACACTTGCGCTCAAGGATTCATGCGTCTCCTTCGTCAGGACATCCCTTTCAAATGGGATGACCAAGCCCAACAAGCATTCGACATGATGAAAGACACATTGTCTTCAACACCGCTGATCAGTCCCCCAGACTACAACAAAGACTACATCCTGTATCTATCACCATCTGAGACCTCTTTTTCTGGATTATTGATCTAGGAGGGACCAGATGACAACGAGCAGGTAATCTATCACGTTATAAAAAACTTATCAGGCCCTACATTAAGATATAAGCCCGAAGAAAATACTACCCTAGCGCTAATTCATGCAGTCCAAAAACTTTGCCACTACATTATATTAAAGACCACAATAGTCATTGCAGATATTAACCCCATCAAATATCTGCTCATGCGTCACTTAATGAACCACAAATATGCCCATTGGATAGTCATTCTGCAGGAATACGACTTATAGTTTTTCTCCCCCAAGAGAAAAAATGCGTTAATCTTAGCAGAGTTCTTTATGGTCCTCCTAAGTCAGACCAAAGGATCACTAGTAAATGATTTTCTACTGGACAAAAATTTCTTCCCCGTAGAAACCGACGAAAATTGGTATGGATATATCCTCCTCTTTTTACAAACCCAAAATTTTGGACCCCATCTTACTCATGACGACCGTCAGCGCATTCGCTACCAGGCCCCTCGATACCTCCTTATAGGAGATTTCTTATACTGACAGGGCATCGACACCATCTTGCATCAATGCCTCATCCATGACTAAAAGGAAAAAGCCCTTAATGATTGCCACAACGGAGCTTGCGGTGGCAACCTCTCAGGAATGGCCACCGCTGAAAAATTCCTACGGGTAGGATATTTTTGGCCCACTTTATTTCGTGATTTCATTTAAGCAGTCAAGAGGTGAGAGAGATGTCAATGCTTCGCTCACAAGGAAAAAGCCCCTCCCTCTCCCATACACCCTGTCATCATTTTTGGTCCATTTTGTAAATGGGGGATCGACTTCATGACTTGAAACCCATCATCATCGAGCAATCACAAATACATTATTGTAGCTTCTGATTATTTCAAAAAATGGGCAGAGGCTATGCCCACATACGACAACACCGCAGAAACCGATGCACGATTTTTGTTTAACCATGTCATTGCCCGGTTTGGCATACCCAAGGAGTTAGTCTCTAATAATGGGAAACACTTCAAATTTTTTTTTTCCAAGAGCTATCTCACCATCTTGGATTCACACATGAATTCGCATCACCATACTACCCCCAATCCAATAGACATGTATAGGCTGTGAAAAAAGTACTCAAAACAATGTTATAGTGTATGGTGAATAACCACAAAACAAAATGGCACCACATGATTTTCTTTAACCTATGGGCATATCACACAGAAGTGAAAAAATCAATAGGGTTCACACCCTTCCACCTGGTGTATGAGGTCGAAGCCGTCATTCCCATAGAATGCAAAATCCCAAATTTACATGCTGCAATCAAACTCCTTGATGAAACCCATCCACTAGAGAAACACTTAGTACAACTAGAATTCCTCGACGAAAGTCGATGGTAGTCACTCCAGAACAATGAGGCCCATAAGAAGTCAATGAAAGCATCATTCGATCACAACATCAACCCTCATTCATTTACCGAGGGAGATTTAGTCCTCCGCTACAATGTCGCAAAAGAAGCCCTAGGGCTAGGAAATTTCGAAACCTTGTGGAAAGGACCCTACATCATAAAAAATTGTCTCCTAAAGGGGGCACACATCTTGACAGAGTCGAATGGAACATTCCTGAGCAACCCCATCAATGGTCTTTACCTAAAGAAATTCTTCCCATAAGGGCCAAGAGGGCTCAACCCTAGAGTCAACTTACATACACCAAAACTTTAATTTTTGATCAAAGATTTGTCACAAAAAATGCTCTAGTGTCACAAATGGATTTTCAGCCCAACCATTACTTTGGGTTCACTGATAGAGCATCATGATGGTCTCAAATTTTAGCAGCAGCCGCCTAGGTCATCTATCACCAGGACTGATCACCATTCTTCACCAACGGAGTATGCATTGGTTGAGCAACAAACAATCAGGAAGAATATGATGCCATCACTTGGCTCATGTGCGATGCCTTCAATCAAGGCATTTGCCACTTTCATATCTACCTAGATTCCTAGTTAGTGGTATCACAGTTAATCCAAGAATTTGAGGTACAGGACTCGCATCTATTGAGAAACAATTTTCTTGCAAAAAGTTTAAGTAGTCAATTTGATCACATTACATTTACACATGTGCCAAGGATTCAAAACTAGACAACAGATCACATAGCTAACCATATCCTAAACTAGAATGCATCTTGGATAAACCATCATACATAAAAATAAAAAACATAAAAATCATAGATATCCATTAGTACAACACATCATCCATAAACACATATCAACAGGAAATGCACCATATAGAGCCATAAAAAATATCTCTCCGATATATATGTATCATAAAATGTTTGAGTACAAAAGAGGATTGATGTATTTGACTCATAAAGTCAACCAAAAAATAAATATGTGCAAGCCGACAAAAATAAGGGAAGAATCCTCATAATGGGTGCTTTCCCTATGTACAAAAATCCATTAGGTTTGTGCCCCTCTAGGTTGGACACCTGGACCCATGGCTTCTCCTGGTACTAACACTAAGATAGCTCTGAAGACTTAGGCCACCACCCGGCACAAAGTCAGTTGATAGCCCCCCTCACAAGCCATCACCGTCTCCAACCAAATGTTATACAAATCATCCACAAACCCACAGGTAGGCATCCCCTGGGTAAGGTGGTCCACTCAGCCCCCACACATCCTACAGATCATGAGCCCTGACCTCTTGAGCAACCATCTGCTCCATCACCTCTACAACATGAGCCTCTACCACCTCAATGTGAGTAATCGTCATAGCGCACTCAACAGTAGTCAAGCTAGTACCCTCCCCAGAGGGGCCAACCTCACTGCCGGGTACTCCACGCTGACGCTAAGTTGGATACCCTCCCTTTCCCCCAGCTGGAAGCAGAATGCCTTGAGGCCTATGGATTGGGTGATGCCCCACCAACTAATCCACAGGATGCCCGACCTCGCCAACATCTGCAAGAGTAACAAAATTATGTCAGTTTCATCATAATACACATAAAAATCATAAATACTCAACAAATGTAGAATAAAACATAAAAAACCATACCTGCTGACCCCCATGCATATCCCGCAGGAAGACCCATGTTCAAGTCTCCACGGAAGTCGATCCTAGCATACGGGTAAGGCAGGAACATCTGAGGATTAGCCTCAAACCTAGCCTCTCTAGTGGTTTTCCAGTAATGCCCCACCTATCCTCCCCCACTGCGAGGCATCACGGGGGCCCACCTCATCATACAAGGGTCACGAGGACCCCTAGCAGGCACTACCACCATAGGCCTCAAAAAAACCACTCTCTCATACATGATGCTACACAAGATGCTAGCATACGGGAATAACTTATATCCATCACGGACCTTCGAGAGTTGAGCCAACATCTCATCGTAGCAGTGATGGGAAAAACCAAAGAAGTGTCTGGCCCTCAACCGAAACAAAACATCAATCTGTGGGCCCAAAGCCTGATTGGGAGAATATGACCGTGTCAATCAAACAATCACCACCAGAGCACACCGCACGGATAGGTCAGTCATAGAGGCTATCTGAATACACCCCTCCGTGAGAGGTGCCTGACCACAATGGTTATCCAAGAATCGCTGAAGATCAACCTTCCCAGGGGGAAGTGGATAAGGGAGCACCTCGCCCTGAGGTAGTAGCCTGGTCAAAAAATATATATCCATTTCAAGACAGATAGCCAAATCTCACCCCCACAACACCATAACCTTGCGTCGCCTATTCCAGCATCAGATCAGGTAGCATAATATACGATGTTGTGATCGCAAGATGTCATTCTCCAAGAACTTGAGAAGACCTAATCTCATCAATTGTTGGCATGAATTGACATAATGTGCCACATTTCTCTAAAGGTTAGGCCATTCCCTCTCCCTCCACAACATCCTATCATCAAAACAGGCACACATCAGCAACATATAAACATCCAAAAATTGAAAAAATTTCACAAAAAATTTCTAATTTTTTTTATCTTGGTCACTATGCCTATTTCTAAAATAAGCGCACCTTCCATGCACCTATACCTTGTACAAGCATAGAAAATTCATGTTAAAATCCTTCACAGACCTAAAAAATTTCAAGCAAAACCCTCAATTCTGTGCGAAAATTTCGCACCTGTCTCTTGATCGCCCGCGCGGTCAAGGCGAGAAGAGGCTAGGGATCCATATAAACCTATTTTTTATAGACACCTGCCCAGTCACACTAAAAAAATTAAAATTCAGGAGGTTATGGGGCCTACCTGGCTCAAGAATCGTGAATCCTGGGTACTCAGGCTAACCCCAATGGCAAGAACAACTCCGCAGAAGCCTCTGACCTCTCAAACCCTCAAAAACTAAAATGTCGCAAATGAGATGAAATGAATCATATTGGCCTATATTTTTCCCTTTTCATATTATTTGGAGGACAATATCAATAGCTCAGAGGGCCCAATTGCATAACCGAAAGCAACACAGTGATTAGCACCTCATAACGCCCAATGGAGGCTCTACACGTTCACACCTACGAAAAAAAAAATTCAACGCCGACAGGTATGCCCTCTCTTATCTTTTATTCTTTCAGCACATGCTTTCAATAATATTAGAATGAGAATATTATTTCACTTGGGGTATTTTGTTGTAGGTATTGTACAAAAACATCCATTACCCCATATATTGAATGTTCTAGAGAAGTTATCATTCTACCCCCAACATGATAGTGTCCCAGAAAAACTCTGCATATCTTGACATCATTTCTGCATAAGAAATTAACCACAAGTTCCAAACACCTAACCATGTTTATCATTTCCCCACCTTGCACATAATAAAAATCCTTGTTGGTCGGTAGAGCCTCCCCTCCATGGCGCCCGTCACTAAAAGTAGACTTACAACATAAAATCCATGACGCCATAGCCATACCACCTCAGTCCAGTAAGCACTTCATGCCCATTTCATCCACCATGCATCAAGTCAAGTTTTACCATATCAAAATAAAATCCATTTCTCGGACTACCATTTTTTGCAAGCAGATCAAAATCGTACCACTGCATCTCTCATTTGGCCTACCATAAATCCATTAGCATAGCCCATCTGTGATATTTTCCATCTTCTTCACCACCCCCACACAAGATACCAACCAATGGGGCCCTCACCCTCAGCAAAAATACCCTCCTCACATCATCAGTGAGCAAGAACTTTCATGTTTTGGGGCACCTGTCTCTGTGTTTTGTACAATCCAATCCCATCGTTTCATTATTTTGGTAAGTGTAAAAAGACCACAAAAGGAGAAAAAATTCCCCCACTCATCCATCCATTTTTCTCCCATGGAAGTAGTCCCTAGTCACCCTTGGTTGGAGTATCACACCTTTCATGCAAAGCCACCACAACATTCATAACCAACATATACCCACCTTGGACATCCAACTGAATCTAGGGAGTCCCTCTAAAAAATAGTTATTACTACTGCCAAGCTGCTTTTTTATACTCTAACCTTGGGCCACTGAATCCCCATCATTAGTTTTCAGCCACCCCTCACCATCATGCCTATGTTAAACCTATCAAATTTGAGAACCTAGTCCCTTGCATCAGAAACTCTCTCATTTGGTTGAGGCTTCCTTTTTGTTGAATTCAACACCCATTCTCCAAAAAGGAAGTAGTACCTTGGATGGCCCCTCACCACAATAGGGAATCCTCAGGTGGCAATGTGGGAATCATCATTACCCACATATGTCATCAATCCTCCTGACATTTGACTATGACACAAGCTTTCATGTTAATATGGTTGTTGAGCCCCAAAGATGTTCTTCTCTTTCACCACATTCTACTTCATTTTCTTTGTCCCTCATCAATTACATGCTTAAATGATCAATAAGATTAATTAAATTTTCTTTAAGAAATTATATAATGACTAACTTGTTATATTTTCATGATTTTGTTGGTGTAGTAATTTTTGACTAAGACTTGGCTACAGAATACAGGCATTCCGTAGCCAGTCATCTGTTCTACAACCATCCTCATGTTTACGTAGGTTCCTGGTGTCACTGCAAAGAAAAAGGCATATGGGTGAAATCCACAACACTTCCCCATCATCTCTTGCTCCCCACGAAGTCTATGTTAAATTCTCCAAGCGGTTATGCACGTAGAGGAGAAGTAGTCTCCTATCAAGACACAGACTCTACAGATGTCCGCAGTAAAGTACACGACTGCTAATAAGAGTTTTTATTTGATTAGAAGTGGGAAAGACACTTATCCCTGTTTTTCGCAAGAGTAGTTATATAACTTCATTATAAGTATGACTCGGGAGACCGAGAAACAGTTAGTTAGATTTTTTTTTGTTGCTAGATCTCAGTGAACCGTGATACTCTGTTTTGAAATATTTCTCCTTTAATGAAAGAAGCATCACTTTATTGCACGAGATGAGTCAATCTTGAGTAGATTTTCATGCTAATCCGGTCGTAGAGGGCCCCTGCTACCTGAGAATCTTTGTTCATATGGTTTAGATAAGTACAATAGCTTCGTTTCATTCTTAGTTTAATCAATTTCTTGAACTTTGCGTTTTATGTTCACTTGCATTGGATACTACAGTTTAGTCTTGTTTTTACAAGTTATTCCAAAATATCACTAATTTCGAATGAGGTGTAACTGTAGTATTTTAGGAGTTAGTTTTACGTTCCTATGCTCAATTACATCAGTTGTTATAGCTAGTCATGATCTTATAAACTCTTCCAAAATATCACTAATTTCGGATGATACATAGCTGTGGTGTTTTAGAGCTTTGTTGTGTTTTGTTGAATTTTATGCTTTCATGCTCATTTACATAACATGTTGCAGCCAGTCCTGTTCTACAAACTATTCCAAAATACCACTAATTCCGAATGAGAAAAAGCTGAAACATTTCAGTGATTAGTTGCATCTTTAGTCTAGTTGTAATACTCCAGAGGTAGATGTTACTCTAGTTTAATTCTGTCACCGAGTTTCAAGTTTGATAATGGCATTCTAGTATAATTATGTTCATTGTACTTTAAGTTAGATTAGTGGCATTCTAGTTCAGTTCCATTTCACTGTATTTCAAGTTAGGATAATGGAATTTTATTTTAGTTGTGGTCACTGTGTTTTAAGTTTGATCAATTGCATTCTAGTTCAGTGTTATCCATTGTTCTTTAAGTAGTATTAACTGTCAACATTAGATTTCATGGCCTTCATTATTTACAAACTAATCTTGTTCTGAATTTCTATTAATACATCATCATATGGACATGAATTAGTGATATTAGTTTAAGGCCTTGATTGTTCTGCAGTCTTTTGCAATTTCACAAATAAGCCTTTTTCCAAAACTATTCTAGAAAATCTCTAACTTTCGAATGAGGTTTAGTAGTGACAAGGTGAGATGAAGAATGGATTAATCTTAGCATTACAAGTTAATTTAGAGTAGAAATCTTATTGTGCTACAAATAGTCTCTTTCAATTGTGTTCCAATAAACTTCTAGCCATGGATGAGATTCTTTGTAATATTGTAAGATTATTGTTTACTTGGGAAAACCTCATTTGCACTAAACTTGTCCTTTCCTCAAGCTATTCCAACATATTTATAATGAATGAATTGGATGAGTTTATGTTGTGAGTTATTGAGTTCATGTTGTGATTTATTTCATTGCCATGAGTCATTATCAAGATTTGCATTTTATGCTTTTTAGTGCCTTACACAGTTTAGAATAGGTTTTGCTCTATTTTAGTGTAACTATCCATTTCTCTTTACCAACATTTAGTTCTTTTCCTTTTTGACATAAAACCATAAAACCAAAAACATCATAAAAACACTAAATACAACGTAGTGAGAAACAGATACCTAGGCACATATAGTGCACCTCACTTCAGCAGTTTACTAGCCCTGGTTGACAATTTATGAACTCAATTTAGGAACACTAAGTTGAGCACAACATTTTGGCGTCGTTGCCGGGGAAGTGTAACTAGGTAGCCTTGTTTCTTACCACCCAAAAAGAATCATATGCGTAGAGAAAGAGACTCAAGGGGTAGATTCATAAGAAGCAGAAGCTTGATTCCTAGAACACCACTTGTTTCACCAAGACTAAGAGCCAGCACACCTCCAACTCAAACCCACATTCCATCCTTTACTGATACTATCCTTCCAGAGGACTTAAGATCAGATATTCCATTAGAAATACCTTCCACTTTACCCACTGAACCTGTCTTAGAAGAAGATTCAGGAACCCCTGCTAGGGACATAAACTTTTCAACTTCTACAGAAGAATAAACTATGGCATAAGAAGGGGGAGGAGGAGTTTTTAATGGAGAACACACAATATTTGGAGGGGGTAGAGGTAGAGGTAGAGGAGAAGGAGGTAGAGGTGTAGAAGAAGGTAAAGGAAGAGGTAGAAGAGAAATGGGAAGCTCTTTTGGGTTTCCTATAGTAGATGAAGAAACCAATACAACTATGAAAAACATTTCCCCCTCTGTCCTTCCAAACTTTTATGGACTTAAAACTGAAGACCCTGAAACATTCCTATTTGAATTTGAAGTCCTATGTAGAACCTATGACTACTTACAAGATGCTAAAAAACTTAAATTATTTCCTTCAACATTGAAAGGAGCAGCATTGAAGTGGTTTATGAGTTTGATCAACAGTTCTATTAGGACACGGGAAGACATGAAACAGGAATTTCTAGAGAGGTATTTGGATTACTGTATGCCAGTCAACCATAAGGATGAAGTGTTTAAAATGTTGCAAAAAGAAGATGAAAATCTGGAAGATTTGTTGGAGAGATTTAACTACAACATCAAAAGAGCAAAAATGGAAAACTTAGACCAAGACACTTTGAAAGCTCTCTTGTTGAAGAAAATTAGGGATGAATGGTTAGATATCCTTAACATGATGGGAAAAAGGGATATATCTCAGCTCACATTACCTGAGATAGCTGAATTATGTATCAACCTTTCAAGAGGGAAATCTAAAACTGTGAAAGGACCAAGAGACCCTACTCTTGCAAGGGCAAGTAAGTCTTCTTCTGGGACAGTAAGTAGGGCAGAAATAGGTCATATGCTTGATGAGTTCAAATCTGATATCTTGGGGAGTCTTAGTGAACAAATAGACACCCTTAAGTTAAAAAACAAGCAAAAAGCTGAATCTGATGCCTTAGCAATCTTCTATCCCAAATGTAGAAAGAAACATGCCTTGAGAGAGTGCCCTTTGGATGCCAAAGTTGTGGATACTTGTGTAATTTGTTCAGAAAAACATGAGACCAAGAGTTTTCCTTCACTTCCTGGTCTTAAAGCTATCTTTCAAGAAGATATTACTACAAGTTCCACAGAATCTCTCAACTTTGTTTCTAGGAGGCCTTGGCAAGGACCTCAAACACAAGGATTTCATGACTAGATGTATAATCAACCTCCACCAAATTGGAATTCTTGGCAGCAAACTTGGCCCCAATTTCAAAATCAATCTCAAACCTGGGCTCAAGGAGCATAAAATACCTATGGAAGATACTCTCAGTATTACCAATATCCACCATATCCACATTTCCCTCCTCAACAAAATTCTCAAAATCCACAACATGAAAATCAACCACTTCCATTACCATTTCCTCAGAAAAAAAATCAGTTTCCTTCCCAACCCATACCAAACCCCAACAATAAAAATCCTCAGAACACATACATGATAGAAGGCCAACAATTTCCAACTTATTTAATCACTCATTTAGACCTTAGTGATGTTCAACTTAGGTCTGGAAGAATACTTGAAAAGAGGAAACCTTCTGTAATCATACAAGAGCAAGACAATTCTGAGGAAGATTCTCTACGGGTAAATAAAAGTCTTGAAGAGAACACAACTTTCCAAGACCCAAACATTGAAAAATCAAAACAAAAAGAACTAATAATTTCAACTCCTATATTAGAGCAGCCATCAACATCCACTTCTACACCTCCCTTTCCAGAAAGATTACAAATTGATAGGGGTGTAGAAAAACAAATTATGGTGCCTAATTATGATTTCCCAGATGAGCTGAGAAATGTTTGTATTAAGATCCCATTATTGCAAGCCATCAAGGAAATCCCAATCTTAGCAAAGACAATAAATGAGTTGAGCATGAAGAAAACAGGAAAAAGAATAAGAGAGATAAAGAAAATTCAATTGGCAGGAAAAATAGCAGATATCATGATGGGTAAGATTGCTATTCCAAAGTATCTAGACCTAGGGAATCCAGTTGTTAAAATTCACATCAATGGAATTGAGATCCAAAACACACTCATTGATTTAGGAGAAGCAATCAATATTATGAGTAGAAAAATCATGGATAAACAGAAACTTCCTAATCTTCTTCTTACACCCACATTATTACAATTAGCGGATAGATCTGTGATCAAACCTGATGGGGTAATAGAAGACATTCCAGTATCCCTAGACTCTTGGGAGTATCCTGTGGATTTTATGATCCTAACTTCTAAGAATAATCTAGGAGGACACCCTGTTATATTAGGAATACCTTGGTTAGCTACAACTAATGCTTTCATTAGTTGTAGATCCGGTGATATGTACATCTCTGATGGTAGTTCAACCAAGAAATTTACCTTGTATCCTTCAGCAAGAACAATTACCTTGGAAAACTTTGAATCCTCTTCGGAATATAAAAATGAACAATTTCAAGAAGAATCCAACATTGAGTTTTTGTCATCAAGGCAGATGTCTCTCTATTCCATGGATAAATTTGGCAGCTCTACAACTGAGATATTTCTAGGCAAAACTTTAAACATAAACAAGAACTTAGGGAAATCTCAACAAGAAGAGCTAGTCAAAATATTACAGAGACATTCTTCTGCATATGCATGGGAGTACACTGATATGAAAGGGATAAGCCCCAAGACTTGCACTCATCACATCTACATAGAGGAAAATTGTAAACCAATCAGACAACCTCAAAGATGGATGAATCCAAATCTTAGG
Source organism: Pinus albicaulis (assembly GCA_034641835.2). NCBI lineage: Eukaryota > Viridiplantae > Streptophyta > Pinopsida > Pinales > Pinaceae > Pinus > Pinus albicaulis. The sequence goes on along the minus strand of CM076572.1, from coordinate 717,386,576 downwards.
GAGATTGTTAAAGAAGAATTGTAGAAATTGTTGAATGTCAACTTTATCTATCCTATTTCAGATAGTCAGTGGGTTTCTCCTTTGGTAATTGTGCCAAAGAAAAATGGTAAATGGAGGGTATGTATTGACTACCGAGAATTAAGCAAAGCTACTCTTAAAGATCATTTTCCCCTACCTTTCATAGATCAGGTATTAGATACATTAGCTGGCAAAAAGTACTTCTCATTTTTAGATGGGTTTAGTGGTTATAATCAAATCCAAGTAGCACTGGAAGATCAAGACAAAACCACATTTACCTGTCCTTGGGGTACCTATTCTTACCGAGTATTTCCATTTGGATTATGTAATGCACTAGCAACATTTCAAAGGGCAGTACTAGGAATTTTTTCAGATCTAATACATGATTGTGTAGAGGTATATATGGATGATTTCACAGTTTATGGAAACACATTTGAAGAAGCCTTAACAAACTTGGAAAAAGTCTTAAAGAGATGTAAAGAAGCAAATCTTTCACTAAGTCATGAAAAGTGTTTTATGATGTTTACTGAAGGAATTGTTTTGGGACATCACATTTCAGGGGATGGGATTAGAGATGATGAGTCAAAAGTTGAAGTCATCTCTAACTTATCTATTCCAAGTTGTCAAAAAGATGTTAGGAGTTTTCTAGGATTTACAGGATATTATCGAAGGTTTATAGAAAACTTCACCAAGATAGCATCTACACTTTTCAAATTACTTACCAAAGATTGTGAATTCAAGTGGAATCCTGATTTCCAGTTAGCTTTTGAGACCCTGAAAACAAAAATTTCTGAAGCACCTATTTTAATGGGACCTAACTGGAAGTTACCTTTTCATATTTCAACAGATTCCTCGGATACAGCTCTAGGAGCAGTATTGGGACAAAAAAACCTGATTCCTTATGCCATCTACTATACTAGTAAAAATTTGACTCCTTCAGAGTTAAACTATACTGTAACTGAAAAAGAGTTTTTAGCTGTTGTTCATGCCATAAACAAATTCAGACACTATATAATAGGTTATGAAACTTTTGTTCACAAAGATCACTCTGCAATTAGATATTTAATGAACAAATCAATTACTAATGGCAGAGTCATAAGATGGTTATTTCTTTTACAAGAATTCAACATTACCATTCTAGATAGGCCTGGAAAACAAAACACAGTAGCTGATTTCCTATCTAGACTCCAAAACATCAAAGACAATACTCCAGTTGAAGATCAATTCCCTGATGAATATCTTTTTTCAATTTCTACTCAAACTCATTGGTTTTCTGACATTGCTAATTATTTAGTTTCAGGGAAATTTCCTTCAATAATGAATGCAAGAGACAAAAGAAAGATCATTTATGAAAATGCAAAAATATTCATGGGTTGCTAATGAGTTATACAAAACAGGTCTAGATTTTATCATTAGGAGATGTGTTCGGGAAGATGAGATGCCTAAGATTTTCAAAGAATGTCATGATGAACCTTGTGGTGAACACTTTGCTGATAAAAGAACATCTTATAAGATCCTTCATTTACGATATTATTGGCCATCCATTTTTAAATATGCTAAGGAGTATGTCAAAAGGTGTGACAGTTGCCAAAGGGTAGGGAAACCTTCTCCTTCAGGTGAGATGCCATTGCAGCCTCAGGTACATATTGAACCTTTTGAAAAATAGGCTTTGGATTTTGTAGGACCTATTAGTCCTCCATCAAGACAAAAGAAATATATATTAGTTTGCACTAATTATGTTACTAAATGGGTAGAGGCCAAGCCATTACTTTCTGCTACTGAAGCATCTGTAGTTAATTTTATTTTTGAGGATATTTTTACTCGTTTTGGTGTCCCAAGGGAAATTGTTACGGATCAAGGAGCTCAATTTACATCAAGGCTAGTGGAGCAAATGATGGAGAAGTACAAAATCAGACATAGAAAATCTACTCCTTATCATCCACAAGCAAATGGTCAAGTGGAATCTACTAATAAGGTCATTGAAGGAATCCTAACAAAGACTGTTCATTTGCATAGAAGAGATTGGGTAGATAGGCTTCCTGAAGCCTTGTGGGCCTATAGAACTACATGGAGAAACACAACAGGCCATACTCCTTATGAACTTGTTTATGGAAAGAAAGTTTTGTTTCCCATAGAGTTCCAGATTCAAACTTTCAAAATGGCAGTTCAGCTAGGACTTGATCTATCAGAGGCACAAAAGCACAGATTGGAGCAGATTAATGAATTGGATGAGATCAGACAAGATGTAGTTTAGAAGACAAGTATAGTCCAACAACAAAGGACTAGATGGCATGACAAGTACATCAAGGAAAATAAGTTCAAAGAAGGTGACTGGGCTCTCTTGTTTGATTCAAAGTTCAAGGATTTTCAAGGTAAATTCCAAACACATTGGCTTGGACCATATGAAATTATGAGAATTTTTGACAATGGAGCAATAAAAATCAGGACAATAGATGAAGAAAAGGTCACTTTTCTTGTGAATGGTCATAGATTGAAGCTATATCACAAGCCACTTTCAAGAGAAGAATTTGTCAAAAGATTCCAGGAAAACAGTGATGTGAAGTTAATGAAGAAGAATTTTTCTTCTTCATCAACTTAATTGAATTTTCTGAAGTCAGATATTTAAAAAATAAATAAAAAATAAAAAATAAAAAAAATAAAAATAAAGTATAAACATGAAAACTAATCACTGATTAGCATGTTTATACAGAAAAGATAGAGTGAAAATCAGAATCTTTCTGACACTTTAAATTTTCCATTTTGTTCTTTTTCTGCAAGTAGCTATTACAAAATCATAAGTGAAAATCCATATTTCACTTATGATTCATTTCATTCCATTCATCCATACTCCACTTCATTCCATACTTCATTCATTCCATGGTCCACCTCATTTCCATCTCAGATTTTTAAATTTGATCTTTTCTGCAATTGAAGAATACACATCAGAAGTTGTAGGCCACTTTTTCGCTCCACTTCATAGTTGTGATTCATTCCATTCCATCATTCACTTCACTCATACTCCATTACACCAAATTTCATTATCCATTTTTAATTCATTTCATACAATATTCCATCATTACATTCATGCTTCAAATCATTCCATTTCATGTTCCAAAGACTTCTACAGGTACATTCTGCAATCAGTCAGACATTCTGCAGCTAGGAAGACATTCTGCAGCCAAACAGAAATTCTGCAGCCAGAGACCCTGAAGGCACTATCTAGTAAACATTTGATTTAGCAACAAATTGATCCTACATATTCAGGACAACAAGCAAAATCAAAGGAGTTATGAGGAACTGAAGATCAATGATCGAGGAAAAGGCATATCAAAGCCACAAAGAAAATCAAAGGAAAGGCAAAGGTATGAAATTATTATGGTGAAAAATCATGAAAATTTTAGCATAGTTAAGTCATATATGATTCAAAAAGGTTATTTTAATTAGTCGTGTTGATCATGCCTATCAACCATATCATATAAACTTTGGACAAAAAAACCCTTCCATATTACCATATTCGATCATCATTTAAAACTTAACGGTTAAAGTACTGAAGTGATTTAATCAATCACATCACTAGGCCAAAGTATTTAATGATGATTTTGAATTGCTTAACAAAATATCTCCGTGGTCTTTTCTTCCGTGATAGCTTTCAACTCATTAATCCATGTGAATTATCGTCACCGCATTACACTCGTTTCAAATCCACTCCATATCATTCCTTTCCGCAGCCAATACTCAGCAATTTCGGTTTGTAAAATAGAGGAAACATCTTTGGGGCAGAAACATCTCTTTAACAACCATTTTCACCATGAGCAGAGGAGCAATAATTTGAAGGTTGAAAAAAAGAAGCTATGGGTCTCATAGTGAGGACCGAACCAGTTGGAGCCAAGTACTTGGAAGGTTATCCACAAATCAGAGAAATGCTACAGCAGGCTGGTTGGTTGCAATTTTTAGAGAAATTTCGTGGTTTTCACAAAGAGGTGACTAAAAAATTTGCAAGGTCCTTCAATGGAGTAGAGGTCGAAATAGGAGATATTAAATTCACTGTTATAGAGGCTTTCAATGCAGAGGCAACAGAATTACCTAGACAACGAGAAAGGTGGTTCAAAAATAGGGAATTCCATAATGAAGCATGGAGGCAAATTCTTAAGACTCCAGGTATGGATGTTTCCATTTTTAAAAAGGGTATTCCTAGCTCGGCATTAAAGAATAAGTGGAGGAACATGTTGCTCATTTTGAAAAAATTTATCACTTGTGAAGGTAGATTTGGTACCCTCTATGTCTATCATATTCGGTTAATGATGCATTTCTTAGATGAGGAAATTAATTTGCCCTTTTTCCTACTTCATAGTCTGAAAAGAATGGCCTCAAATGTTCAAAAAAGGGTTTGATTTCTAGAAACAACTTTGTATCACCATGGTTTAGTCAAAATCTTAATTGAACATCATTTGAGGAAAATGGGAGATAATTGGGAAAAATTTCTAGTGAGGAACCATTTTGAGGAACCCAAAGAATCTCCACCTAAAAGCAAACCTACAAGAAGAATCAAGAGAAGGGAAATTTCCAAAGCTGTTGAGGTTGAAATTGGTAAATCGATTCAAGAGGACAGTGAAGAGATGATTTCTGAGAAATTAGCTCAAATAAAGAAGCAACTTAAGAAGGAGAGGATAATAAGAAGATATGCCAAAGAAAGAGGTGAAGGACCATCTCAACCAAGACAGAGCCATAGACTTAGAGGAATAATAAAGAAAAAAGAGGCTAGACAAATAGGAATCATAAACATTGAGGATGAAGAAAGTCCAGAAATAGACCCAGCACAACAACAAATTTACAATTATATTGAGTCATTAGAGAGGAGAGATTCAGAAAGTAGAGACAGAACTCCCAGCCCACCAGAATCTGAAATTGATGTGCTAAGAAGAGATAAGTATGAGTTAGAAGTACCCAATAGGCATATCAGGAATGAGAATGACATTTTGAGGGAGCAAGCGAAACTAAAAAGTGATATGAATTCAACTCTGTCTCTATAAATGGAGAAATTGTACAAGGCCAGTGAAAAATTGAAGAAGAAAAACAAAAAGCTAATCAGGGCACTTACAAATTTAAGATTCAAGTTAGTCATAAGGAAGACTAGAAGACCATTGACTGTCAGACAAAGCAGAAGAAGAGGGTTGGATGTCCTAGCAGAGGTCTCAGAGTACATGGAGTAGTTGCATGAGGACATGCAAAAACTTTGCAGTGGGGGTATGTTGAGCCCCAAAAATGTTCGTCTCTTTCACCACATTCTACTTCATTTTCTTTGTCCCTCATCAATTACAGGCTTAAATGATCAATAAGATTAGTTAAATTTGCTTTAAGAATTTATATAATGACTAGTTATATTTTCATGATTTTGTTGGTGTAGTAATTTTTTACTAAGACTCGGCTACAGAATACAGGCATTCTGTAGCCAGTCGTCTATTCTGCAGCCATCCTCATGTTTACGTAGATTCCAGGTGTCACTGCAAAGAAAAAGGCATATGGGTGAAATCCACAACACTTCCCCATCATCTCTTGCTCCCCACGAAGTCTATGTTAAATTCTCCAAGCGGTTATGCACGTAGAGGAGAAGTAGTCTCCTATCAAGACACAGACTCTACAGATGTCCGCAGTAAAGTACACGACTGCTAATAAGAGTTTTTATTTGATTAGAAGTGGGAAAGACACTTATCCCTGTTTTTGGCAAGAGTAGTTATATAAATTCATTATAAGTATGACTCGGGAGACCGAGAAATAGTTAGTTAGATTTTTTTTTGTTGCTAGATCTCAGTGAACCGTGATACTCTGTTTTGAAATATTTCTCCTTTAATGAAAGAAGCATCACTTTATTGCACGAGATGAGTCAATCTTGAGTAGATTTTCATGCTAATCCGGTCGTAGAGGGCCCCTGCTACCTGAGAATCTTTGTTTATATGGTTTAGATAAGTACAATAGCTTCATTTCATTCTTAGTTTAATCAATTTCTTGAACTTTGCGTTTTATGTTCACTTGCATTGGATACTACAGTTTAGTCTTGTTTTTACAAGTTATTCCAAAATATCACTAATTTCGAATGAGGTGTAACTGTAGTATTTTAGGAGTTAGTTTTACGTTCTTATGCTCAATTAGATCAGTTGTTATAGCTAGTCATGATCTTATAAACTCTTCCAAAATATCACTAATTTCGGATGATACATAGCTGTGGTGTTTTAGAGCTTTGTTGTGTTTTGTTGAATTTTATGCTTTCATGCTCATTTACATAACATGTTGCAGCCAGTCCTGTTCTACAAACTATTCCAAAATACCACTAATTCCGAATGAGACAAAGCTGAAACATTTCAGTGATTAGTTGCATCTTTAGTCTAGTTGTAATACTCCGGAGGTAGATGTTACTCTAGTTTAATTCTGTCACCGAGTTTCAAGTTTGATAATGGCATTCTAGTATAATTATGTTCATTGTACTTTAATTTATATTAGTGGAATTCTAGTTCAGTTCCATTTCACTGTATTTCAAGTTAGGATAATGGAATTTTATTTTAGTTGTGGTCACTGTGTTTTAAGTTTGATCAATTGCATTCTAGTTCAATGTTATCCATTGTTCTTTAAGTAGTATTAACTGTCAACATTAGATTTCATGGCCTTCATTATTTACAAACTAATCTTGTTCTGAATTTCTATTAATACATCATCATATGGACAGGAATTAGTGATATTAGTTTAAGGCCTTGATTGTTCTGCAGTCTTTTGCAATTTCACAAATAAGCCTTTTTCCAAAACTATTCTAGAAAATCTCTAACTTTCGAATGAGGTTTAGTAGTGACAAGCTGAGCTGCAGAATGGATTAATCTTAGTATTACAAGTTAATTTAGAGTAGAAATAATATTGTGCTACAAATAGTCTCTTTCAATTGTGTTCCAATAAACTTCTAGCCATGGATTAGATTCTTTGTAATATTGTAAGATGATTGTTTACTTAGGAGAACCTCATTTGCACTAAACTTGTCCTTTCCTCAAGCTATTCCAACATATTTCTAATGAATGAATTGGATGAGTTTATGTTGTGAGTTATTGAGTTCATGTTGTGATTTATTTCTTTGCCATGAGTCATTATCAAGCTTTGCATTTTCTGCTCTTTAGTGCCTTACACAGTTTAGAATAGGTTTTGCTCTGTTTTAGTGTACATTATAGGAATTTTGAGGTCTAAAATGGGCCTCCTAAGAAAAATGTACAACCAAAATAAACTTTATAAGAACCAATAGGATTCAAGATGATGATGTCAACCATGGGGGATGATTCACCATTGTTTAAGTAAAAGGGTAAAAAGATTTAAAAATAATAAAATAATAAAACTATTTTTTTCAACTCGTATTTTCAACTTATCTCCTAAATTTATTACTCAAATTTCGAGTGGGAGTACTCATTGGATGCAAAACTTAATTCCTCATCCAAGGAGTACCCATGTTGCATACTTTCAATGGACCCTGCTATGAAAAAAATGAGAAATACATGAAAAAGCGTAATTGCAATCACGTTTTTCATGTATTGCTCATTTTTCATGTAGAAGGGTCTATCGAAAGTATGCAACATGGGTACTCCTTGGATTAGGAATTAAATTTTGCATCCAATGAGTACTCCCACTTGAAATTTGAGTAAAAAATTTGGGAGATAAGTTGAAAATACGAGTTGAAAAAGTAGTTTTTTCTTTTTTCCCTCTAAAATTTGATGATGTCATCAATTCTTATTTTATTATTTCCACTATTATTTTATAATTTCCTTAGGAGGCCCATTTTAGACCTCAAAATTCGCCTAATGACTATCCATTTCTCTTTACCAACATTTAGTTCTTTTCCTTTTTGTCATAAAACCATAAAACCAAAAACATCAGAAAAACACTAAATACAACGTAGTGAGAAACATATACCTAGGCACATATAGTGCACCTCACTTCACCAGTTTACTAGCCCTGGTTGAAAATTTATGACCTCAATTTAGGAACACTAAGTTGAGCACAACAATGGTATCGTACTTTACAACCATTGCACTTTTCTAAAATTCTACGAAGACCCTTGCCATTATAAGCATCTCTATCAGCAATTCTTACACAGGAATGTCCCAATCATACACCCATGCGTACAATGAGAATTTGTATGCCATACCAAGATTACGCATGTGGGTACCACATTCCACCTATTTTCAAAGAAAAAATGCCCCTAAGGGCTCAACAATCATCTTCGTCAACCAAATCAACAACTCACTACCATACTAAGTGGCACAGATAGAACTTGTATCTGTCGTATAGATTTTTTTATCTAGCTAAAGCATAACGAGCATGGGACATGCCCGCCTCGTATAAAATTTGTATTTATTGTATCATATTATCTCTTGCAGGGTTCCCACAGAACATGGTCACTCTTCTACCCACTGTAAGGGGTTTTCAACCTTCAGTTGTACGCGGGTCTCTCTCTCTCTCTCCACACAGTACATAGAAAAGAAAATATAATGTATTTCGCCTATACAGTTCTTCCTAGACCTCACACATTAGGGGGCAACTGTTATCACTGGAAAATCGGAAAAGAAAATATGAAATTATTAAATGTCAGGCATAAGGATTTAAAAGGCTGAGGCACAATAGAGGATCTGAATTTTTTTTTAAAATCTCTAAGTTCAAGAGGAAAAATAAAATTTCGCACCAAATACTCAAGAAAAATGTGACTTTTCATGCATTTTTCTTTGATAAGTGCGCCTTTGCGTGGCTTTCCCTTGAAAATCCGTGCAGTCCGAGGAGTGGCAGAAGTCACATTCTGGGACCACTTGGCACACTCTAGGAGTTGATCCCACACTTGAGGCCGCCCAAGGATAACCGCCTAAGCCACCTTGGGACCTAAAGGGACCAAAAAATGGAATCAAGTGGCACACAAAGGAATCAACCCTCTCTCTTGGGTTACCATCCACCAATGTACAAGGAGAGGGAAGAAAAATTTGAATTCACATATAAAAGGCCACCAAGAGATGAGAAAAGGGAGAGCACATTGTTATGTTGGCCAAATTTCCCATGAGAAATCCAACAGTGTGCAATCCAGAGCAGAAGTAGATAGAGAATTCGATTGTTGGCCATCCAAAAACTTCAATCCTTTAGAGTAGAGAGAGAGACCTTGCACCAGCAACTAAAAGGTAAAAATTTCCTTGCACTGGGTCTTAGAACTCCATAGTTGTAAGGGCCCTTTGGAAAGAGTGTAAGTGTAGTATCTTTATTCCTAAGAACAAGCAATAAGATGGGACTTTGATGCCACTATTAGTATTATTGTTATGTTTGAATCTTTATGAAATTTTGTGTTTATGTTTAGTTTAGTTGTGTTTTCTATCTATATGTGTATACTATACCATGATTTAGTGTGTTCAATATTTTATATCATGTTCACTAACCTACTAACCATTTTTTTTCTTCCTGTGACTAAGGCTTAGAGGCAGTGACCACTCCTCCTAAGAAATTGTGGATTGGTACACTTGTGCACCAAAATCACAACCACAGATGTCACAGTAGAAATTCCACCCTCTCCTATAAAAACCATCTAAAAATACTAGACCCATGGTTAAATCACATAATGAAATAAATAATCATGGATGAGGGAAAAACAAGACCTGTATTTTTGGTTTTTTTAATTTTATAATTTTTTTGGATTTTTGGCATAAATAAGGCATTATAAATACTCGCATTGCAAAGTGGAACAAAAATAGGATAAAGCATCATATTATTATGTATATCATGTACAAGCGCAACTTAGTCTAGTAGGTCACACTAAGATGTGCCCACAGCTGGGCACATGCCAAGTGTTTCTATACATGGAACTTATGGAAAGAAGAGGCGATATGGTTCACCAGTGTAAAACCATGCCAAATGAAGTCAAAATTCCCAACTCGGAGAGGTTGACCATGCCAAGAACATTCGAACATATCCATACTCTCAAAATTATCCTGAAGACATAAGGGAGGATCAAGACATAAAGGAGGTACAAGATGCTCATCGACGAGTGGTAAGGGAAATTCATTGGAAATTTCAAGAGTCAAAGCCCAATAATTGGCTCAGTCCATAGGTGGCACTTCCAAGGAGGGTCGAGGAGGTGCCCCCTGAGTCGATTCAAGATTTAATGCGTTGAGCTCTACATGTTCCAATTTGGGGATATTAGAGACAAAAATAGGAATAATCTTCCTATGATTATTAGTGGATAGATCCATGACCTCCAAATATACTAACAAAGGAGGTTGGTCATCAAGGGAGTCACGTGGAACAAGCAGAGGGGAAGCTCGTGTGGGCGGAGGAACCTAATAATATTCCATATTGGGATGAAGTTTCTAACCAACATCAGGAGGTGCTGATAAGACTGTCGAAGAGGAAATATCTTTCAAAATAAGTGGTGGAGGGTTCTCACTAGGTTGATCATATTTTATAATAATAGGCGACACCACCCACAGATCAAGAGGTCTATGGGGTCCACAGGTGCCAGAAGATATGATATGCATAGGAGAAGTGATAGGATTCGAATGAGTGTTGGGTGAGGTGAGGTGAGGAAAAAACACCATAATATTATAAATTTTAAAAATTTGAGTGCCAACACTCTGAAATTTATCAAGGTGGTTTCCCACAATTGGTACAAGCTTCCTTGTGGTGGAAATATGGGCCGATGAAACTTAATAGTCAAGTTGGTCAATGGTGATGATATTTCCTTCATGAGGAAATAAAATTAAATGAAATAGAGATGAGACTACCATATTCATGGCATAAAGCCAACTACGGCCAAGGATCATGTTATAATCTAAAGGAGTGTCAATGACTTCAACATTGTCATGTACTATTTTCCCCCTTAGCTCGATGGAAAAATGTGGGAGGACCCCCTTAGGAATGAAATTGTGACAGTCAAATTCTTATATAGTGGTATTATAGGTTGTGAGGTCTGGAGCGCCAATAGATTTCCAACAACATATGGACATGACACAGGTGGAAGAGCCCCCATCTAAGAGAGTGTGATGGATATCCTTCTGGAAAACTCGTACTATAATATGGAAATAAATATGATGGGAAATATGAGTGGTGGATTTCTTGACATTGATGATCTAAATATGGGAAAACTTAATGCTATGCAAGCTCCCTCATCAGTATTAAAAATATGATTAGGATCGTCTCATCATAACCATTTGTGAAGGGGTTTATGTGTGTAGTTTCATGTGTTCTTGATGATCAAATTCTGAGTTAATTAAGAATTAGAAACTCATTAACAACAAATAAAATGCATAAACATAACTCACAACAATCACATAACACAATGGATGATGATGGAGTTCACCCCTCCTGAGCTACATCTCCATGGACCTGCTTTAACTAGCTGGGCCCTCTTGGGATTATGAGTCAAAAGTATGATTACAAGAATTTTTGATGTTCCAATTTATTTTTTGACTATTCCATTGGCTTTATACGACATGAAAACCCCAAGAATGACTATTCAATCTCTGAATTTGGTTCCCATATCCTCTATGCTTGAGCTCCACACCTGGTGGTCATGGGTTTATTTAATATCCAAAGTGATTAAATAACTTTCATATGTACTCCATCACCTCTATAAATTGTACCACTGTGTTCAAAGCATCAAATACATCAAAAATTGACTATTCACTCACTGAAATTGGCCTTCAGCTGATCTTGGCATGGCTTTCCCTCCTGGTGGCCCTAGGCTTCAAAATTCTTCAAGTGACCAAAAAAACCTATAGATGAGCTCAATTTCCTCTGCAAGTTGTTCCAATGGATTCATAGCATGCCAATATACTAATAATGACTATCATTGAGCAAAAATTGGTCTAAAATTGACCAATATAGGCCTCATTAAAGTTCTCCCTAGATGTTGCCTCTAAATTTGGAAAACTGCCAGATAACCCCGACAAATTTGGAAGTGGCACCGGATTTGGAGATTTTGCTAAAACCCTGCCAATTTAACTGCTAGATTAATTATGGATAACTGCGCACTAATTCTGAAATTAGTTCAGGCACTTAAGACCTAGTCTTATGAGAGTGTCACATGAGGAGGAGGGTTGGCTCGCTCTGTCCTCTGCCCTCAGATCCGCATGACCCTTCAAATATATGTTTCACACCTTTGTTTTCAATTGAAATACTTGTGGCTCATTGGTAGATGGTGGCAGTGAAAAGGGGGAGGTCTTGCGGTCGAACCCCGACCTCTCCCCTCATTTGTATTCTTTTGCCACACTGTATAAGTTAATGTTGCCAATGTTTACAGTTTGCAGGCTTTGGCATTAATATCCCTCCACCATAATGTTAAACATGCCATTATCAAACCATACTATATTTCCATTTCTAAATTTATGCCAAATTATTGTTTTAAAAATGGCACTCTGACTTTTGAATTTTTATAATTTAAATATGTGGAATTTTAAATAATATAATAAAGTTTTAAAATTAATATATATATATATATATATATATATATAGAGAGAGAGAGAGAGAGAGAGAGAGAGAGAGAGATTAATACAACTTTATTAATTAATTAAAAATAATCCTAGCACATAAAAAATAATGAACCCAAACCCAACCTTGGAGGACATTGGACAAATTTTACCTTCACAAACCAAACTGAAAAATCCCGCAATGACACTTGTCACAGTCCCATTGGACAAAAACTAAAGAATATTCTCTGCATGCTGATTGGAATTTCATGTCATCAGCTGTACCTGTTCTGCAATATTTTAAAAAAAAATTGCCTTGTTATGAACGGCGATCAACAGACCATAACTCCTTCATCCGAATTCGGTTTTCAATGAAACGAGTTATGTTGGATTCCTTGCAACGAGCTGGTCACTTTGAATCTAGTTTGGTGAAATTCTGAGCACTTTCATTTTTGAGTTAATTTGTGCCCCTGATCCAGATTTTGATCACTCCTTCCCATTGACATGCTTTTGGACCCACAAAAGTTGGTTATCTCATGAGTGTTGAACACTCTTTTGTTTCCCAAGTTCTATCATCTTGATTCTACTCAAATATTTGTTATGAAAACTAGTTTTCCACTGACATGCCTTCCCTTCCCTTGCAAATGGCTTGGCTCTTCAACCACTTGTTCTCCTTTTGTTGCCGACCCAAACGAACACTTGTTGGTTGTTTGCTGATATAACACTTTTGTTGTACCAAATCGATTCCTTAGTTCCTTCCCATTGAGAATCTTGTTCCTCCTTTGCATAATGAGTGAACTACAAAAAATAGCTTCCAACATCAGTAAAAATAAGAAAAGAAATGATCATTCTTTTACCTCCATGGTTCCAAATTCCACATCTGGAAGAATGCATTCACCATCTCCTTATCTTATTTTTGTTAACACATAACATGCTCTACAATGCCTGCAAAATTTTCTGACATCTTGTCAAAAACACATCATGCAAGAAACATAACTTGACGACATATCCTCTTGCTCCTTCAAAGCAACAATTTCGCATCATGTGAACATCGCCATGTACTCTCACATCTTGGTGTGAAAACTTATCGACCAAACAAAATTCGACAAAAACATGCCTCTTCAAGAAAATGAATCTCAATTCAAGAATAAGCATGTGAAAACAAAATGTATTTCACATCTCATGAAACACTCCGTCAACATCTCCTTTTCATCTTTGGAGACAAGATCAAATTTTCCAAGTTGATATGACATGCATGCAACACACAATCGACCAACACATGTCGACACTCATGTATGTGAAAATGATCAACACTCTCAAGTTTTTAACATAAAATTTAAACAAAGAAATCGATTAACACAAATTGACACTCATTCATGTTCAAGCACAATGAAATCATCAAAATGCCACTTTTGATACACACAAACTCTCATGCATGTATACAATTCTTCAACTCTCTCACAAGTACAATCATAAGTACAAGAACTCCATTCATATGTACATGTACTTAAAGCTAAAATGAAAAAATATTGTTGCAATAAAGTGATTCAACATACTCCAATTTCAATCACCTTCTTGGCGTAAACATGTAACATGCATTCCATAGGTAAAGAAATGCATCAACATCAAAAGATCTGCAAAGCCTTAATTGGATAAGAAATCTAACCACCTCTTACCAAACCATTTCAATGGCGCTTCTTTCAACTGCACATCATCATCATGTGAATCATCATGACCTACATCAATTATGGAATATTCTTTTCCATTATTTCCATTCTCTTTCTCCACCTTCTTCAAATGTCGTGGATCACTTGCTGGATACAAAGTCCAACATTTGTCTACAATATGACCTTGTTTATGGCAATGAGTGAAAAATGATTACCTCTTCTTTTTAGCATGGTTTTCTTTGTCTTTGGCTTTCTGGCTCCTTTGCTTTAAAAGTTTCCTATGCATGACTATATTCTTCCAACACCTCTAAACATTATGGTTATTCAAACCACAAAAGTAATATGCAACTTTTCTCCAAATCTTATGTGAGAATTTTCCATGTTTATCATAATCAAAATAAATTTGATTAAAAGAAGAATTGTACCTTGAATATTCACCTTTTTCGCCTTCTTTAGGAGGTGAATTTGATGAGGTAGTGGCTCTCTTCGGAATACCAACAATGCATTCAATGACTGTAGAGATTTCAACATCCTCTTGTTCACCATTCTGATTAGCTACATGCTTAAGAGCACCTTCTTGCAAAGTGGGTGTAAAATTTTTGCATTCCTCATGAACACAATCTTCACAAGCTTGAGGTAATGAACACGAAATTAAAGTCATTCTTGGAATGCCTTCATGTGTTTCCTTATATTTATAGCTTTCTCCATCATGTTTTCCATAACCAATACCCAAATACTTAGGGCTTTCCTCAACAACAATTGGCTCAACTATGCCTTGTGCATGTTTGCCTAATCCTTTACCTTCATATCCCATCTTTGTCAATAATTTGGACCCTATTCCTCTAGTGTGTCTTTCAAAATAACCTACACATTCATTTTGAGAGGAAATTGAAGATAAAATTGAATTTCATACCTATTTTTCAAGCACATTCTTGGCTAAGGCTTCCTTGGCATCATGGAGTTGAGTGTCCATCTCATGCATCCTTTCAAGGTTCTCATTTGAAATATGGAGCTAAGTCTCCATCTCATGCATATTTTCAAGAAGTTATTGCTTCTCCACCTTCATGGAAATCAACTGCTCTTGAAGTTTAATGCTCTCCCTCTTATCTTCATACTTCTCTTTCATCCTATCAATCATGATGTAGAGTTTCTGCAGCATCTCTTTATCAATGAATTTTTGTAAGGGAGATAGACTAGAAGCATCACTTAATGAATTTTTCATCACACCATGTAATGCAGAAAAAAATTATTTGTTGTGATTTGGGAATCTGATGTCTCAATTTTGACCTTCTCCTTCACACATAAACTTGGCAAACTGTTAAATTATCCTTGCACAAATTCAACAACCAACAACTATAGAATAATTAGCTATCCTTGGCTAAAATTATCTAAACCTTTGCTCTGGTACCAACTTGATCTAAATATTCTCAAAAATTTTAATGCTATGCAAGCTTTCTCATCAATATTAAAAATATTATTAGGATCACTTCATTATAACCATTTGTGAAGGGGTTTATGTGTGTAGCTTCATGTGTTCTTGATGATCAAATTATGAGTTAATTAAAAATTAAAAACTCATTTACAACAAATGAAATTCAAAAACATAACTCACAACAATCACATAACATAATGGATGATGATGGAGTTCACCCCTCCTGGGCTACATCTCCATGGACTTGCTTTAACTAGTTAGGCTCTCTTGGGATTATGAGTCAAAAGTTTGATTAAAATAATTTTTGATGCTCCAATGGATTTTTTTATTCTTCCATTGGCTTCAAAATACATGAAAACCCAAAAAATTACTATCCAATCTCTGCATTTGGTTCTGTTGAAGCCCCAAAAATCGGGTCTACAACAAGGGGGATACCCACCCAGTCCGGTCCTTGGTTGGCAGCTCCATTTCCATTTGGTATAGTGGGTCCCATTGGGGATAATGGGACCAATTTCCCAATATGTGTATGTGTGTGTTGAGATTTGATATTTCCTTTCTAAAAGTTCTTAATTGAAATGCTTTTATTCTAATTCTAATCTATAACATGCAATTATATTCTAATTAAACAGAAATATTTAATTCTAAAATAACCCGGGATGTAATATTTTCCTTATGTGATCTAAAATGATTTCAAATAAAAATTGGTAATAAATATCATTCAACTGTTATAAGAAAAGAATTCAATAAAGATAAACCACTTCGTATAAAAAGTTAGACGAAACAGTTGTGAAAAACATATCGCATAATAATCTATTTATATATTAAGCATAAACAAATAGCTATCACCATACAAAAGTGCCAAATGATAACTCAAGCATTCAAGCATTAATACATAAACAACTGAACATAAATATCACTTTAACACAAAAACAGAAACAGTTAAGAGATAAAAGTACCATTTATAACTAGTTCTACTCATGAGCTTCAAGCAATAATGACTTATCTCTTCTTAAACCAACATCCACTAAGAGTACAAAAGTGCAACATCAATAGTAGATATTAAAGCAGATATCAATAAATCTTGTTCCATTCATTCATCAAAACCTCCTCAGAGGGTGCAAAAGTGCATGTTCTGAGGACAAGTTTTTGACAAATTTAAGGACCCTTCTCTAAATGCATGAGAAGGGTTTAAATACTACTAACTAAATCTAAAAATAATTTATTACAAAAATGTAGGATACAGTTTAAATGACCGTCCTCTTTTTAGGCAAAACTAATACTAAATCTAAAATTAAAACTTAACAAATAACTACTTGTGAATCTGTTCTTTGAAATTGCAAGTATTCAACATTGATTTGAGAAGAGTAGGCGTTCTTAATTCAGACTTTAACTGTCCTGTGAAAACGGAATTGGCAAGAGTTGGCGCTATCTTCTCGGAAAAATTCATGATACATTTGAGAGTCATGAATTGGCTATGTGGTTTTACCAGATACGCCCAGTAAGAATCCAAATTTAACTTTGTTAATATTTTAATCGATTCTTCCTTTTCTTGAGCCTTATGTATCCAGTCTATCTGTAGTTGTTGCGCTTTCGGCATGTATCCTGGAGTAGTTTCTGAGATCATATTTGCATTGTGAAAATTTTCATGTACGCAATCAATAATATTGCTTGCTATTGTGGCTGCTTCTTCTGATGGTTGCTCTGCTTTCTTGATTTGTTCATCCCATTTATTAAAGAGCATTACTTTGTGATTTTCATTGATTATTGGTGCATCTACTAGGTTTTCATTTTCTTTGGCAAACTTCTCCATGAACTATTTGTTATAAGTTGCCTGTGGCTCTGGAAAATGATGCATGAGTCTCAAATCTTGTGGAGTATATGAAACAATGAGTTCTTGACCCTGAGTCTTAAACTGTCTGTTTGTAATATTCGTGTTGTCTAGTACCCATTTAATCATGTCCGTGTATGGAAGAATTCTAGGTCTTGCTGCTATCCGGTGCAAGAATGAACAAGCTAGCTCTGAAATGGACTCATCAAAAGACCCATGTGAGCCTGCAGTGGCTGTAACCTCCATTAATTTGGGGTTCTCTTCCTCAAATAGATTATACATGCCCTCCCAAGTAGTAATACCAACTTCTTTGTTACAAGCGGTGTCTGTATACAAGGGAGTCATTTCTTTCTCTTTAGAACTCAGATCCTTGTCTTTATTTCCCATAATACCTTGAGTACTGCTTTATATAGTTCTCTGTTCTTTGCTCCTGTAGTTTACAAATTAAGTGAGAATAATGATAGGAAAAAGGTGACGGGAAATTTTTAAATGCTGAAGACGTATAAAATATACCACCTTACGTGAAATAGCTCTTCGATCAGAACGAAACCATTTTTCATTAATGATTGACAACCAATTCATTGATTAACATTAAAGCGTATAACCAGGTCTCGATTTATGGAAAGATTTTTTGTAAAATGAGCCCTAAATATCTACGATAAAGCGATCTGCGATTTGCTTCGCAATATCGCAAAATCGCAAAATCACAATATCGCAAAATTGCAAAATCACTGGATCGCAAAATCGCAAAATCGCAAGAACATAACATATGAAAAACATCTATTAATGTGTTTTTCTGCGAAATGTGATTTGTGATATGTGTCATCGCATATCGGTGATTTGAGGTTTTTCAATGTAAGATATGATATTTGAAGCATGCGATGCGATAAATTTTCTTTTAGTGCGTAGTTTTGCATCGCGATCTTGCAATCTTAGAATTCTCTTGTAAGGAGGTATTCATTACCTTTTTGCGATGCGAGATTCCTTAAAGAATGATTTTTATTCTATCCTATCATAAAACTTAATTTTTTTAGATTTTTCAAAGAATATTCTCCCAAGTTTATGATAATATGTTTTATTGAAAAAAGGAAATACAAGCACTAATAAATTTTTAAAATCTTTGCTAAGGGTCCCTACTTATTTAGTATTAGTGATAATACTAAATAAGAAGGGGGGTTTTTGTTGGCCACAACAATTGCCTATTCACTTGGAAGAACGATTTATCTCTGCTATTCTTTTGAATTTTATAAACTTTCAAAATAGAAAAATTTTCAGAAAATTAAACTTTATAATAGAAAGACAAAGTACATTATGCTTTTATCTATCAATAATATTTCGTTTCTTCTATATTCAAATTTGACTGTTTACCTCCTCAAGCTAGTCCTTGTATCTATATCAGTCACTACTTGGTCATAAAGATAAAAACAAAGGCTTCTCTGTAAATCAGTTTTAAATATGCTCATTTGTCGTAGGTAGAGCCTCTGCTGCCAGCAAGCGTTTATAACCTCGACAGGGTTACCTGTTACCCAGCAATGATCTTGTATCCTACTTAGAGAAATATATAATTTTCAAAGAGAAATCCATATCCACACTTGTTGCTTTCATTTTCTTTTTTATCCTTAAACAACAATGTCTTGGTTTGGTAGCCAATTTATGACAGTGCCATTTACTTGATTTATAACTTTGCTGAACAAGCTGGCTCGTGATGAGACCCCTTGTCTTTTGATTGCAACAATATTAAGTCATTGCCCTATTGTGGTATGCAGTATTGGCAAAGTCAGCAAGCTATAATCTCTATGATCATGATAAGTCGGCTCGTGATGAGACCTCTTACTCTTTAAGTTAAAGTGTATCATTGGATTATTCTCTGAACATTGTAATTTCCTAGGTGGGGAGGAAGTCATTGTTTCCTTAAGATAGTTCTGGACGACAATGGTAGAGTTTTTGGAAAGAAATTTTTTTTACATAGAATCTTCATTTTATTATTGGTACTTTTCATTAGACTGATATAAAACAATTTCCTACTAAAAGTTTCTTTTTATCAAAATTTTCAAAGTTGAAACTAGTATCATTTCTAGGCCTAAAGCTTTTAACTGTATCTTTCAATAATAATGATCAATTTCTTAGAATAATTCTATTCATACAAGTGAAAAAAAAAATTCTAAAAGAGAATTTGTATCTTTTTTGTGAATTCCAAATGTAACCATGAAAAACTGGTTTTATTATGAAAACAAAGAAAACTAATATACAAAAATAGAAGAATGATATCCTATGGAAAATATTTTTTTAGGATCTGTCCGTTAACAGGTAAATACTATCTTTTTCCTGTTAAATCCTGTAACATAAAAGTAGATGGACCTATGATATCTGCGATTTGGAAAGGGCCAAGCCACATTCGTTGAAATTTTGTATGTTTCCCTTTTTCCTCATGAGCCTTGTTCCATTTTAAAACTAGATCTCCAAGCTGAAAATCCTTTCTGGATATCATGTTTGAATCAAAAGAAGCTTTAACTAATGTTTGGTGATGAGCATGAGCTATTTTTGCTTGTTCTCATTGTTCTTCTAGCTTAATTATTTCCAACTGTCTTAGTTGTAAGGAAGAAGTTGGTGCTTCATCAATATATTGAACTAAGGCCAAAGAAGGAATTGCTAGATGAGTTGGAAGAACCACTTCTTTCCCATAAACTAAATTAAAGGGAGAAGTGCCAATGGAGGCTTTCTGCGTTATTCGATCTGCCCATAAAGCATATATTAAAGACTTATGCCAATTTTTGTGATTTTGATCAATGGTTCGCTTAATGATTCTGATTAAGTTTTTATTTGTAGATTCAGCTAACCCATTTCCCTGTGGATAATAATTGGCAGAGTATTTAAGTTTGAAACCTCTCTTAAGTGCAAATTCAGTCATAGCATTGCCAGAAAAATACGATGCATTATCAAACATTAAAGCAGAAGGTAAACCAAACCTGGTGATTATGAACTGATCTATGAACTCGATGATATGTTCGGCATTAGCAGTCTTAAGAGGAACTGCTTCTACCCATTTAGTAAAATAATCAGTTGCTGTAATGATATACCTATGTTGCTTAGAAGAGTGAGGAACGATCTCACCTATTATGTCCAATCCCCATTGATAAAATGGTTGTTCAATGTTGATTGGTTGTTACGGCAATGATGGTTTCTTTTGTCTTCCAGCAGCGGTTTGACAAACTTGAAATTTCCTTACGTAGATATGTGAGTCTTTGAGTAATGTGGGCCAGTAATAGCCTGCGCGAAGGATTTTATGTGCAGTAGTATCTCTAGCACAATGTCCACCTGCTGGCCCATTGTGAAGTTCCTGTAAGACTTTTTCAGCTTCAGATTTCTCAAGACATCTAAGGAGAACAAAATCATAATTCATTCTAAAAAGAACATCATTCACAAGCTGATATTGTTTTCCCTTCAACCTTAGAGCTCTTTTCTTGGTGTAATCGATATTTGGAGGAGCATATCCATTATTTAGATAATATATGATATCAGCATATAATGATTCAACATCGTTTAGGCTTACCTCATACATTTGTATCTTTGCAGGTGGTTTTTCAGAAATAAGTGATTCTCCCACTAGTATTTTGCAAAAGCCTTGACCTCTTACAATACTTGCTGGTTTGATTTCTACATCATATTATTGTAAGGTAGTAATCCAATTGGCTCTTTTCTCACCCACATCTTTCTATACTAAGAGATTTCTTACCGCTGGAAATGGTACTATGATTTTTGTATGGGTTTTAAGTAGAAAGGGTCTA
Organism: Pinus albicaulis; assembly: GCA_034641835.2. Lineage (NCBI taxonomy): Eukaryota > Viridiplantae > Streptophyta > Pinopsida > Pinales > Pinaceae > Pinus > Pinus albicaulis. The sequence goes on along the minus strand of CM076572.1, from coordinate 717,365,382 downwards.
AAATATTTAATTTCTTTGAAAACATCATAAGATTGTTTCTCTACATCTGAATAATTCAACTCAGCTCCCTGTAAATTTGAACTGAAAAATGCAATTGGGGCTTCTGCCTTATCTTGATTTGCTTGAGTGAGTATCACAGCATATGATTTAGCAAAAGGCAAATGTATATAAAATAAAAGGATCAGAAAAATTTGGAGTTGCTAAAGATGGCATTAACAATTGCATGTTTGATCAGATTGAATGCCTCATATTCATTTTGGCCCCATTTGAAGTTTGAATTATTTTTAATCATTGCTTGTAAAGGAGATAAAATTCTTGAGAAATCTGGCACAAATCTCTTTACAAAATTAATCTGGTCAAGGAAAGATTGCATAACTTTCTTGTTGTGAGGTAAGGGTATTTCAGAAATCTCCTTGATTCTATCAGGATCAATATGAATTCCAAATTTTGATACTATGAATCCAAGAAGTTTTCCTTCACTTAATGCAAAAAAGGATTTTTTTGGGTTAAGTGAAATTCCATACCTTTGACAATGTTGGAAAATCTGTTTTAAATATCTAATATGATTGCCTCGTTTCTTGGAATATACAGTTATATCATCCAAATAAATTACCACTGATTTGTTAACTAATCCCTTGAAGGCGATGTCCATGGCTCTTTGAAATGTGGCACCAGCGTTGATCAGACCAAAAGGCATATTTTGATATGCATAAGTGCCCCATTTGGTTCTGAATGTGGTTTTCAATTGATCATCGGCATGAACCAACACTTGGTTGTAACTAGAGAAACCGTCTAAGAAAGACATTAATTCTGATCCTGCAACTGCCTGCAATATTTGCTCCATAGGAGGCAAAGGAAAATGATATTTTTGGCAGGCTTTGTTAAGATTTCGAAATTCAATGCAAATTCTAATGTCTCCGTTCTTTTTTCTAATGGGAACCATATTGGAAACACATTAGAATGTCGAATGTTGAACTTTTCAGTTTTGAATTGGTAGATATTTTGAATCGATCTTTCAAATCATAAAGGTCTTCTAAATTGACTACTAACTTTGGCATAGCATTATTAGTGCTATCTTGTTGCAATTGTTTGTCATGTTGGTATTCATCAATTATATGATTGGTGTAAGATCCTTCAGATGTGAGGAAGCTTACAATATCAGGATCATCATTGAAAATCCTCCAATTGGTAATTTTATTAGGAATCGAGGGTCTGAAGATTAATTCGATTGAAAATAGATCAGGGCTATAGTCTTCTAAAGGAATGAGTTTGGAAGCTACGTTAGCTAGAAGGTCTGCACTAGCATTCTAGATTCTGGGTATTGATGAAATATTAAATGCTATAAAGTGTTCAGTTAGAGCTTGAACTAAAGATTGATAATGCTTTAAATGACCTGATAAACAATGTATAGTATTGCATACCTATTTGATTACAATTTCAGAACCTCCGAAAACTTGTAGATATTTTATGTCTAATCTGATTGCTTTGTATAATCCTTGGACTAAAGCCTCGTATTCTGCAGTATTATTGGTGCAATCGAACTTGAGTCTGCAAGTTAGCATAATTTTTTTTCCCTCTAGACTAACCAACACGCATCATGCTCCTGCTCCTTCATTAGACTTAGAACCATCAAAAAAATAACTTCCAAAATAAATATTTATTTACAGGAGTATCTACAAAATTAATGCATTTAGAACTATCTGTTTGAGAAAAAAATTATATTTGAGATAAAACAGAATGTTCTAAGTAAGGTGAAGTATGAGCATTAAAATTTCCTAAGAAAGAATCAACTAAATGGTTGCCAATGATATTATTACTGTATGCAACTGGTTCATTTTCTCCTTCCAATTCTGTTAGTATGTATTTTTGATGTTTTTCTCGCTCAACCTTTATCTGATTTGGTTTACCATTGTAAGGAAGCCACATGTGTGACCAATCAGTTGCAAAGTATCCATGAAGTTTTTCTGGCCAATCTTTGCTAAGAATTAAGCCATAAAATTTTGGAATATCTGCAACTAAAATGTCGATAACTTGACATACCTTTGGATTAGATGACAACCTTATGGTAACCTGATTTAATTCGCCAATCACTTCAACTTGCGATCGATATAGCTGGACTATGCACACAGCAGATTTTTGTGGTTGAATGTTCAACTTTGCACATATTGATTTTGGTAGAATATTAGATGAAGCTCCAGAATCCACTAAAGAATTATGCAAATTTTTATTGAAAAATTCATAAGTAAGAAGAAATGGAGGAGTATGAGATCTCGACCTTCCTCCAATTAAAGAGATATTTTCTAGATCAACTTTACTAATCGCATTAGTTGGAGGTCTTCCCATCTCGTTGGAATCTTGAGAAATTACAGGATCAGGCAAAGTTTTTTCTGGTATAGCATTTAATTCTTTCAAAAGTACCTTTTTCTGGTGTTTTAACTTGTTCAATTCATAAAACGTTATGTTAGCCCTAGTATTATTCATGTCTTCTATGATATTATACTCCATTTCATCCGAAACGATCAATGTTTTTGATGGAGTTGATAAATCTGTTTGGACTGGGCTAGTTTGAGTTGCTTTAGATGTTTTTTTCTTGGGTGCAACTTTATCCTTAGTCATTGAGCTTGTGCTCTTTGGCTTAGGAGTAGTTTGAGGAGGATCAAGTTGATTTCTACTTCGAGTGCTAACCGGGGATGCTTCTTGATCTTCTTCATCTGGGAGGATGAAATCCCACATACCTTGTACTTATACAACTTCTTCTTCATCGGTAGTTTCTTCAATAGCAATCTACTCTTCTTCTTCTTCTGATTCAGCACTTGTGATAGCATTTGGTGGTTTTGAATTAGTTGAAGGGTTTCTTCTATAAGGCTTGAAAGAATTTTTAGAAGATGTTTCTGCTACTTGTTTCTTAATGTCAACCATTTCATTAGACATGGTTTTCAAAACTTTCTGCAATCCTTCTAAATCGAATGGATCTTTCGATTGTTTTTTCTTGGGGTCTTCCTTAAAAGTAACCTTCTTGAATTTTCGTTCTTCTATTGCATTTTTATTTTATAAAGCAATGATACGTTTCTATACTGCTATTTCTTCCTTCATATTGTTAGCTAAAGTTGTTTTTTTAGCCCTATCAATGAAGATTTCTATATTTGATGGTAAAGTAGAGATGTACCATTCACTTCGCACTTCTTCGCTAGGCTTGGAAGCAGTAGGAATTTTATTTAAAAGTTTATTGAAACGTGAATTAAAATCCTTGATGGGTTCTTTTGACTTGGATCTAAGATTAGAAAAGTCATTAATCAGTGTCGTTGTAGACCTATCATCACCAAACTTAGTCAAAAATTGATCTTGGAAGATATCCCAACTAGTAATAGATCCAGATGGTAATGAGAAATACCATGATTCAGCTACTCCTTATAAAGTATAGGGAAAAAGTCAGACGAAAAAATCTTCATTAGTAACTCCATTGAGATTTATGGACACCATAAAGTTATTTATATTCTCTTCCGCTAGCATGCCTGCTTCAGGATTAAACTTAGGCAGCCATTTTTCAGGATGGGCCGGTATTTGACTCAAGGGTGCAGGCATTAAGACTACCCCTGGGTTATTCCATGGAGATTGGGCCATCGCTGAACTACTAACAGAGGAAAGTGCAGAAGACGATCCCTGTTTTTGGGAAGATGAGGATATTACGATTCCAGATGTTTGAGAAGGAGATGTGGAAGTTCTAGTGGACTGACGGACAATAGTTTGAAGTGGAGGGGTGGATGGTTGACTTTGCGGTGAAGAAGTTGAGATGGATGATGATGATGAAAGAGTCTCACTATCAGACCCTTTAGGTGATTTCCTTGCTTTCTTCCTTGTAGGTAGACGTAACTCAATTGGCTGAATGCCAAGATTTTCGCTCTGTAATCTGGTAAGAGAATGAGTAGGATGATATTACGAAGTCACATTGCCTTGAGATTTATCAGATCTTTGAGGTGATATTGAAAATCGATGAATTTTATGAATCAAAGATTCAACTTCAGGAGGTTCAATAGCAGATTCTTTCGAAAATTCAGGGTTTGTGGCAGTGGCTGTTATTCTTTCGACTTCTGGCTCTAGATTTAAAAATTCTATGTGCGATGGAGAAGTTCGGGGAGATGGTGAGGGCGATTTACTCTTAGAATGGTATTTAGATTTTTACTTACTTTCCATTCATAGTTCGAGGCCCTCCTTATAGCACCAGATATGTTGAAGCCTCAAAAATAGGGTCTACAACTAGGGGGATACCCACCCGTTCCGGACCTTGGTTGGCAGCTCCTTTTCTGTTTGGTATAGTGGGTCCGACTGGGGATAATGGGACCAGTTTCCCAATATGTGTATGTGTGTGTTGAGAATTGATATTTCCTTTCTAAAAGTTCCTAAGTGAAATGCTTTTATTCTAATTCTAATCTATAACATGCAATTGTATTCTAATTAAACAAAAATATCTAATTCTAAACTAACCCGGGATGTAATATTTTCCTTATGCAATCTAAAATTATTTCAAATAACAATTGGTAATAAATATCATTCAGCTGTTATAAGAGAATAATTCAATAAATATAAACCACTTCATATAAAAATTTAGATGAAACAGTTGTGAAAAACATATCGCATAATAAGCTATTTATATATTAAGCATAAACAAATAACTATCACCGTACAAAAGTTCCAAATGATAACTCAAGCATTCAAGCATTAATACATAAACAACTGAACATAAATATCACTTTAACACAAAAGCAGAAACAGTTAAGAGATAAAAGTATCATTTATAACTAGTTCTACTCATGAGCTTCAAGCAATAATGACTTATCTCTTCTTAATCCAACATCCACTGAGAGTACAAAAGTGCAACATCAGTAGCATATATTAAAGCAGATATCAAAAAATCATGTTCCATTGATTCATCAAAACCTCCTCGGAGGGTGCAAAAGTGCATGTTCCGAGGACAAGTTTTTGACAAATTTCAGGACCCTTCTCTAAATGCATAAGAAGGGTTTAAATACTACAAACTAAATCTAAAAATAATTTATTACAAAAATGTAGGATACGGTTTAAATGACCATCCTCTTTTTAGGAAAAACTAATACTAAATCTAAAATTAAAACTTAACAACTAACTACTTGTGAATATATTCTTTGAAATTGCAAGTATTTAGCATTGATTTGAGAAGAGTAGGCTGGCTGACTTAAAACTTTAACTGTCCTGTGAAAACGAAATTGGCAAGAGCTGGCACTATCTTATCGGTAGAATTGATGATACATTTGAGAGTCATGCATTGGCTGTGTGGTTTTACCAGATACACCCAATAAGAATCCCAATTTAACTTTGTTAATCTTTTAATCGATTCTGCCTTTTCTTGAGCCTTCTGTCTTCAGTCTATCTGTAGTTGCTGCGCTTTCGGTAGGTATCCTTGAGTAGTTTTTGAGATCAAATTTTCATTGTACAAATTTTCATTTATGCAATCGATAATATTGCTTGCTATTGTGGCTGATTGCTTTACTTTCCTAATTTGTTCATCCCATTTATTAAAGAGCATTACTTTGTGATTGTCATTGATTATTGGAGCATCTACTAGGTTTTCATTTTCTTTGGCAAACTTCTCCATGAAATTTTTGTTATAAGTTGCCTGTGGCTCCGGAAATTGATACATGAGTCTCAAATCTTGTGGAGTAAATGAACCAATGAGTTCTTGACCCTGAGTCTTAAACTGTCTGTTTGTGATATCCATGTTGTCCGGTACCCATTTAATCATGTCCGTGTATGGAAGAATTCTAGGTCTCGCTGCTATCCGATGCAATAATGAACAAGCTAGCTCTGAAATGGACTCATCAGAAGACCCATGTGATCTTGAAATGGCTATAACCTCCATTACTCTGGGTTTCTCTTCCTCAAATAGATTATACATGCCCTCCCAAGTAGTAATACCAACGTCTTTGTTATAGGCGGTGTCTGTATACAAGGGAGTCATTTATTTCTCTTCAGAACTCAAAGCCTTTTATTTCTTTCCCATAATACCTTGAATATTGCTTTATATAGTTCTTTGTTCTTCGCTCCTACAATTTACAAATTAAGTGAGAATAATGACAGGGAAAAGGTGACGGGAAAGTTTTAAATGCTGCAGACGTATAAAATATACCACCTTACGTGAAATAGCTCTTTGATCAAAACGAAACCATATTTCATCAATGATTGACAACCAATTCATTGATTAACATTAAAGTGTATAACCAGGTCTCAATTTATGGAAATATTTTTTGTAAAATGAGCCTTAAAGATCTGCGATTTGCTTCGCAATATCACAAAATCGCAATATCGAAAAATCGCAAGAACATAACATATGAAAAACATTTGTTAATGTGTTTTTCTACGAAATTAGATTTGCGATATGTGTCATCGCATATCGGTGATTTGAGGTTTTTCAATGTAAGATACGATATTTGAAGCATGTGATGCGATAAATTTTCTTTTAGTGCGTAGTTTCGCATCGCAATCTCGCAATATTAGAATTCGCTTGTAAGGAGGTATTCATTACCTTTTTGTGATGCGATATTCCTTAAAGAATGATTTTTTTTCTATCGTATCATAAAACTTAAGTTTTTTAGATTTTTCAAAGAATATTCTCCTAAGTTTATGATAATAAGTTTTATTGAAAAAAGGAAATACAAGCACTAATCAATTTTTAAAATATTTGCTAAGGATCCCTGCTTATTTAGTATTAGTGATAATACTAAATAAGAAGGGGGGTTGTTGCTTGTCACAACAGGTTCACATATCCTTTAGGCTTGACCTCCACACCTGGTGGCCATGGGCTTATTTAATCTCCAAAGTGAAAACAACACCTTGATATGTGCTCCAACGCCTCTATAAACTATACCATTGTGTTTATAGCATCAAATACATAGAAAATTGACTATTCACTCACTTAAATTGGCCTTCAGGTGATATGGGCATGGCCTTCCCTCCTACTGGCCCTAAGCTTCAAAATTCTTCAAGTGACCAAAAACACTTGTAGATGAGCTTCATTGGCTCTGAAATTTGTTCCAATGGATTCATACCATGCCAATTTGCAAAGAATGACTACCCTTTAGCAAATATTAGTAAAAAATTGACCAAGATAGGGCTCATTAAATTTTTCCCTATTTTTTTGCTCACTGGTGAAGGTTTCCCGCACGGGCCTATTGCTGCTCCTCCACAGCGAGACCTAGCCCTCCTTCTTGGCACCCATGGATCATGGCGGGGGATCAAAGCCCCCCCCCCCCTTCCTCCTGAGTTTTCAGCGTTTAATAACCTGGTAGCATCAAGCTGCAAATGCCCTCCTTCAGCTTCATAGCATAAATTTGTAAAAAAAAAGGACAGCATCCCTTTGGTGGCCCTTCTGGAGGAAGAAACATGTAGATCAGCCCTAAACCTCATAGAAAGAGGCCTCATAGGGAAATTTATGAGCCTCTGGCCATCTCCTAAAGCGGTTGAAGACTGGGTCAAGAGGAACTAGATCCCATTAACCAAAGAAGGCATCAAATGTTACTTCGTCGGCAAAGGTTTTTTGTATTTGTATTCGAAAGTGCAGAGGGAAAAAGTCTCATCTTCAAGAAAGGCTTGTATTTTATGGGGCTACAAGGTTTATACCTAAATAAGTGGTTGCCGGACTTCGATCCCACCCAAGATGTGCCCACAGCCGTTCCAGTATGGGTGTGGCTCCCCACCTCCCACTGCGTTGCTGGAACCATAACTCCCTTTAGACCATTGGCAATAACCTTGGAAAATACATTGATAAAGCTGTTAGAAAAGACCAGTATTCTTGCACTCACATTTGCATCGAGGTAGATCTTGAACAAGGGCTACTGGAAGCAATAAAACTAATAGTATCCGAATGGTCACATATATAAGAGCTGGACTACGAACAACTTCCTTTAAAATGCAAACATTGTCATGGATATGGGCACTTCATGAGATACCAAAAAAAAATACTGAGGAGAAGAGCGAGAAATATAAGGGTGAGCAGTGGACTTTGTTCCAAAAAGCAGCCCACTCAAAAGCAAATGGGAAAGGATCTAAAAAGGAGAACACCAGCACAACCCAGGGAAATGAGGAGAAGAGCTCTACCCCCTTTTTGGATGAGACTCCAATCCACAATAACAAGGAAAACTCTTCTTCGGATCCTCTAGAAACAACACTGGCCATCTTGGAATAGAATGAGGATCCCCACCCAAACAAATATGAAGAAGGCGCATGCCCTCACAGAACCTCCCAAGGCAGCCCCTCGAATCCTTCATATGCAAAAGTAGAAAAGAAAAAGCTAGTTTCCTACTCCTCCTCCTCTGAGGACGAGACCTATGAGAGACCCTCAAAGAGGGCAGGAAGGAAATCCCACAAAGAAGTCAGGGAAGAGGAGGCAGAACGGTCCAAAACGCAAGGTAGCCAACCTACAATAAAAATGACCATTGGGAGAAACACCAGAGCAAGGCCTCCCAAAGGAGGACACTCCAACCCTCCCCCTAGTCAATAATGTGGATAGTATCCTGGAACTGCAGAGGCTTGGGGAATCCTCCAAAAATTGAAGCTGTAAAAGATCTACTAAAAATATACCCCCCATATATCCTCATGCTCCAAGAGACTAAAATCGAAGGGCAACCCCTTCTTGAATCAACAAGTCAAAGTGGAAGAAAAATGCTGGCAAAGCAGTAAGCTTGAGGGGAAACTCAGGAGCTATAGCAACCTTATGGTCCAATGGTCACTTCCAACTGCTCAACTCCCATGAGACCTTGCATTGAATCTTCACTGAGATAAAGCAGTTCACAAGTTAGTTGACTTTCGCCCTTTTCAATATTTATGTTCCCGTTCTTCATGCTAAAAAAAAAGAGTGTTAGAACTCCCTCTCTGCCTTCCTAGAGCTCCACTCTCCAAAAAACATCATTCTATCTAGAGACCTCAAAATTGTCCTAAATCTAAAATAAAAAAGGGTAGGAAACAACAATAGAGACAAAATTCTATTGCTAGTGGAAAAAATAATGCAGCAGTGGGACCACCTTGACTTTAATTCGGTGAGAGGCCTCTACACCTAGACCAACAACAGAACAGGGGAGGACCACATCTCTACCCACCTGGACAAATTTCTTTTCCAAGGTACCATTTTTATGGAGAACATTCTAATCTCAATGAAAATCCTCCCCAAACTCACCTCGGATCACAAGCCCATACAAATCCTCTTAGAAGAGGAAGAAGATCTGGGTCCAATCCCCTTCTGATTCAACCCTCTATGGATTGAAAGAGAAGGATTCCTTGAAACTGTCCAAGAATCCTGGGAAAAACCAATCAATGGGTTCCCAAGCTATGTTTGGGAGAAAAAACTAAAATCCACAAAAAATTCCTTGAAGAATTGGATCAAGAAACCAAGTAAAATTCCAACTAGTCAGAGAGAAGAAACAGTGCAGGCGTTGGAAACCTTGCAAATGGAAATGGAAGAAATAAACATCACTTCTGAAGTTCTAAAAAAAGGGGTGCATGCCCAAATCTCCACCTATTTCTCTTTCTGAATGGAAGAAGAATACTAGAGAATAAAATCTCGTAGCTTGTGGCTCAAAGCTAGGGATTAGAACACCTCCTTCTTCCACCATCAATTCAAATCTCGTCTCTCCCGCAACCACATCACTGAGGTCACTGCTGATGGACAAATTTGTAAAAGCTTCGACCAAATCAAACTAGCAGTAGAGAGTCACTTTAAAAATCTGTATGGCCCTGGGACTGATGGCAGCGAAGAAGATACAAAATACCTCCTCTCAAACATCCCTCATCTTGTCAACCTTTAAGATAACCAAACCCTCACAAAGCCAATCACAAAAGAAGAAATCATTAAAGTAATATGGGCAATGGAATCAGATAAGTTCCCTAGGCCTAATGGCTTCTCAATCCACTTCTATAAAGTCTACTGGGACATTCTCAAAGCTGACTTGATTAAAATGATAAAAGGTTTCTTCAGCAAAGCAAAGGTAGGGGGAGGCATCAACTCAACCTTTCTGGCCCTAATCATGAAAGAAGTCAACCATGAAACCTTTGGAAAATTTAGACCCATCTCTCTTTTAAATTCCTCCTACAAAATCTTTGCCAAACTCCTTGCAAACAGAATTAAACCCCTTTTGGGGAAACTAATCTTCAGTCCCCAAGGGGGTTTTGTCAAAGGTAGGCACATCTTGGATAATGTAATTCAAGTGTAGGAAGAAGTTCACTCCAGCAAGCAGAGGAGTGAGAAGGGGATGTTGATCAAACTAGATATGGCCAATACCTTTGATAGGGTCAACCTATCCTTCTTCCTCAAAGTCCTCCTATCCTTCGGATTCTCCCCTCAGTTTTTCAATCTCATCAAAGCCTGCACTGAGAAGCCCTGGATTGCCCCGCTGGTTAATGGGCACCCTGCATCTTATTTTCAAGCTCAACGAGGCCTGAGGCAAGGCTACCCACTCTCCCCATTCCTATATATACTGGTGGTAAACACCCTCAGTAGGAATCTTGCAATAGAGATGAATTCAGGTGCCCTCCCTGGCATTCGAATCTCAAATGGCCTAAATCCATTAAACCACGCCCTCTTTGCAGAAGACTAACTACTTCTTGGAGGTGCCTCAACAAGAATTTCCAAATCCTTTGACTCTATTCTTAAATGCTATTGTAGAGCCTCTGGTGCACTCATAAATCACAGGAAAAGCTCAGCCTATGGATGGAACATTGATTAGGATAAACTCAACTGCATTTCCTAGCTCCTTGGTTTCAAAGGTTTCACCAATTGGGATAATATCAAATATCTCGGTCTTCCTCTCACAACTAGGGTTAATAAAAGAGCTCTATGGTAGGTAATTATCAGCAAGATAAAAACCAAGATTGTATCTTGTGGAGGACACTGGATCACCAAGGGAGGAAAAATGATTCTACTCAAATTTGTGTTATCATCACTTCCCATCTATCAGGCTTCCTTCTTAATTTCTCCAAAAAACATTATGGAATAGTTCTCCAGGCTTATGAGAGAATTCCTCTGGCAAGGAGGAAAAGGAAATCAATGTAAAATGCACCTAGAAAACTGGGAGTTGGTGAAGTATCCCATTGAATATGGAGGCCTCCATATTCGAGATTCCTCACTGGCCAACCTTGCTCTGGGTTGAAAACTCCTTTATAAAATCTACACTGACCCCTCCCATCCTATCATCGAAACATTCAGAACCAAGTACGCATCTGGAACTCCTCTCAGAACTCTATCCGTTGAAAACACTGCTTTTGGCATGCATGCTTGGAATATATGTCCCAAGTGCATAATTATCTTAAAATATCACCTCTATCATATACAAAGTAATGTCAAAAACACTCTTCTATGGGAAGACTGAATTATGGGCCACACCCCTCTCAACAACCACGGCGTCATCAGTGATTTGCGTTGTTGGATCCTCAATGTTGGCATTCGCGGGCTAAGCAATATCACAGCTTGGGACAAAAATGGAAATTGGCATGAATGGACCCTCCCTAATGTGCCTAAGCTTCTACGCCACCAAAAATTAATCTTAAAAAATCATCTCATTGATTTTGCGCCTATCCACAAAGAAATCTCAAACAAATGGGGATGGGGAATCTCTGGATTTTACACCTCTTCCTCAGGATAAGTAGTTTTGCTACCAAGAAAAGACAAGAATTACTCCCCAAAGATATGGAATAAAGTATGGTATCCATCCGGACTCCCCAAAGTAATTTTTTTCTTTTTGACCCTCATGCACAACAAGGTGTTGATTGGCGAGAATCTAGAAAAAAGAAACCTTATTGGTCCTCATAAATGTGGGCTATGCATAAATGCCAATGAGACTGCTATACATCTTTTTATTGACCGTCCTTTTTCACAGGAGGTTTTGGACATTACTCTCCTTGGTCTTCAGGAAAATTATCCTCAGCACATAATAGTGGCTGAGCTCTTCTCCACTTGGTTCCAATGCTACCCCCACAACATCCCCAACAAATCTCTATGGCATCGAGTATGGATCTCCATCCCTAAATTCATATGCTAGAAAATTTGGTTGGCCCAAAATGAGCAGACTTTCAATGATATCCTCTGTTTCCCAACAAAAGTAGCAGAAAAAAGCCAAATCTCTTCTTCTCAATTATGTGCTCCAACAATCCCAGAAAGCTGGCATTCCTCTACTACCTACAGAAAATAATTGGATTAATTCCCTCAGCCCCCAAACCAAGGAAAAACCTTTGGGTTCTCCCCTCACCAATCCAAGTTGTAGATTAAGAGACCTGGATGACATTTTTCAGGCATGGTGGAGGAAGCAAAGCAAAACAACAATCTTTTTCGACGACGCATCAAAGGGAAACCCCGGGGTTGCAAGTGTAGGAGGAGTCATCTAATCTATGGATGGATCAAGAAAAGATAGTTTCTACTGGGGCCTTGGTAATTGTACAAGTAATCAGGCAGAAATCCTCGACCTCATAAAGGCCTACCATATCGTTCGAGACAGAGGCATCAAATATTTCCAAGCATTCGGAGATTCATAAATTCTTATCAAAAAGCTCAACTCAGAGGATCAGTTTAGCAACGCTATCCTCAATAAGTCACTGCTAAGACTAAAGACTATGCTTCTTGACTTCACCTCCTTAAAGTTCTTCCACATCCTTAGAAGTTCAAACAATGAAGTGGATTCCATGGCAAACAAAGGATGGCTTCTCTCTTTAGGAGATCTCAGTTTAAACGAGGAAAGCCCTCTCCACAAAAGCATCCCTTAAGCCGAGAACACTTTGTAATAGGAAGAGGACAAGTTGTCACGTAATGATTTGTAATGTTGTTTGTTTTGGCCTTAGCCCAACCAAACCCCTAAAATAAATAAAATATACCTGTTCCAGTTAAAAAAAAAAAAAAAATTCTCTATATTCTGCCTCTAAATATGGAAAACTACTAGATAACCCCGACAAATTTGGAAGTGGTGTTGGATTTGGAGATTCTGTTAAAAATCCACCAATTTAACTGCTAGATTAATTATGGCTAATTATAGATTAATTATGGCTAACTATAAACTAATTCTAAAATTAGTTCAGGCGCTTAAAACCAAGTCTTATGAGAAGGTCACACGAGGAGGAGGGCTGGCCCGCTCCATGTTCTGCCCTCAGATCCACGTGACCCTTCAAATATATGTTTCGTGCCTCCATTTTCAATTGAAATACTTGTGGATCATTGTTAGATGGTGTTAATGAAGAGGGGGAGGTCTTGGGGTTGAACCCTGACCTCTCCACTCATTTGTATTCTTTTGTCACACTGCATAAGTTAATGTTGCCAACGTTTGCAATCCATAGACTTTGGCATTAATATGCCTCCACCATAACATTAAACATGCCATCATTAAACCATACTATATTGTCATTTTTAAATGTATGCCAATGTATTGTTCAAAAAATGGAACTTTGACTTTTGGATTTTTATAATTTAAATATGTGGAATTTTAAATAATATAATAAAGTTTTAAAATTACTATAATTAATATATATATATATATATATATATTATTCCAACTTTATTAATTAATTAAAAATAATATTAACACATAAAAATTAATGAACCCAAACTCAACCTTGGAGGACATTGGGCAATTTTTACCTTCACAAACCAAACTGGTGAATCCTATAGTGACACTTGTCACATTTCTATTGGACAAAAACTGAAGAATATTCTATGCATGCTGACTAGATTTCCATGTCATCAGTTGTACTTGTTCTTCAATATTTTTTTTAAAATTTCCTTGTTCTAAATGACAATGAGAAAACCATAACTCCTTCATCTGAACTTGGTTTTCAACGAAACAAGTTGCTTTGGATTCCTTGCGACGAGTCGATCGCTTTGAATGTGGTTTTATGCAATTCTGAGCAATTTCATTTTTAGCTAATTTTTGCCCTTGATCCAAATTATGTTCAATTGAAAGTAGTGACACCAAAGTCAAATAAGTCAACTCCACCAATGGCAGACAACAAGCCTTTTCACTGCTGAGGATAACTTTGCAAGACCTCCAAGGTAGACATGACACATGATTCTTGGGCAAGATATTCAACAATACTATAATTTTAAGCGACCCTAGAAGAAGGGTTGTGTGTTGTCTTACATAAAACACCTTTGGGGAGGCAATAGAAAGGTTCCATAGGCTTATCAAGAGTGAGAGGTATAGTGGAACTAGGTGGATCTAGTGAATTCTTAGAAGGACAACTCGACTCATGTACATCATAGGATTTAGCTCGTGTAGTCACGTTGAAATAATTTTTGCACATAAAGATAAATGAACTGTGAGGGGGTTGGGAAGATGACCCCTCATTTCCCCCTTGCGGAGGACGATTAGGTTGAGAAATCATTTTTTGTTGGGTTTGTACAAGGAATGGATGAGTTAAAACACTGGGTTGTTGAGAATACGATGATGAAAGAAGCCTATGAACTTCATCCATTCGAGGACACTCATGAGTAAGGTGACAGCCTTGAAAATTTTTACAGCGGAACTTGAATTTGTGGCAAGCTCACTGGTTCCCCCTCCTTGAATCTAAGGATTTTTTGGAGACTCCTAGGTAGTTTTATTTTTTTGTTCATTTCTCTTATTATTCTGGTTATTTTTACCACTGGTTTGAGAGTTTTTATTAGGTTAAGTGGAATTCACCATAATAACATTGGTGGAATGCGTAGGAGGGGGTGCTTTAGTAGAGCCAGATGCACTTGTCAGGGCTTGAGATGTAATAATCAATTTCCCAAGGTGGGTAGCAAGTTGGCTCATGGGATCGTAACTGGACCCAATCACACCATTAGTGTGTGGGCGAGGAACTAGTGGAAGGCCTAGGGGCTTTAGGAAACACTTCATATAGCGTACCTGACTGTGAATATATGAGATCCAACTGTTGGGTAGATAAAATGGATTTCTCCTCAATAACAACTCAAAACATAGACACATCCTTAGAAATTTGAGTTCGGAGAGATCGAATGAACCGTTTACATAAAATTTTATCGGGTAACTTGGTTCTCACTAAAGTTTTACGATGATGCATATCATGAATGTGATCAGGAATTAACGTGGCATCATATTTTTTAAATTTGTATAAAAGTTCAGAATCAAGATCATATCGATTAGGCAACTGGAAGTGTGTCAAGAAAGTTTGAGCTAGGGAGGAAAATTCACCATAGGATGCAGTATCTAACTCAATGTACCACTTGGTGGCATCCCTGGTTAACGTTCGTTGTAACAAGAATAGTTTAATAGAATCATCCACCAAAGAATTATATCAGCACCATAAATGGTAGGTCTTGATGTGGGAGTCATAGACAAGACTGGTGGAATGCCCCAGGAAGAAATGAGAGGTTTCGACGGAGGAGTAGGAATAGGCATATTAAGAGGTGGCAACGAGGACATGGAAGTCAAGATTATTGATGCAGATGGTACTGAGGTCTCATACTCCGCCATACGGTAAAGTATAGACAAAGGCATGTAAGTGTATTTTGGTGTAGAACCATCTAGGTTCAGTCGCGATAAGGTAGGCCCTAAAGGATCAGTTAAAGGTGGATTGGAAGGATTGTCAGAGTCATCCATAAAGGTTTCAATAGAGACCATATCACTATTAGTGGAACTAGACATAGATTCCAATACTATGTGATGGTCTAAGTCTCGAATTCCAACAGGTACTCTCCATGTAGGAGAAATAATCCCACTTCGTTTAGGAAGTAAACCTTGAAAATGACGGGAACATAGATGAACAAATTCAGCCAGTATGGTAATAAATAAAACACAATTAAGTTAGTGAAAACACCCTAAGGCCAAAAATATAGACTCAGACCAAAAATCACACTCTAGAAATGTCCTAAAAGATAACACACACAAAAATAATACAAAGAAGTTGGCATTGGAAAAATTATACTAGCGCCCTACTTCCCAACCCTTTTAGCTACAAACTCGACACAAGTTCCCCCAAAATATGTGGAACACCCCTCGAGAGGACTGAGAGATTATTAATAATATATTTACCAGGTATAGAGAAGATGACCCTGACCCTGCACCTATGTATGAGCCCTAGAAATAAAGGCCACTATGGTCACCATGTACAATAACACGACCTGGGGGATAGTCATGGGACAAATCAACATGCAAGGGCAGGACACTTAACCCAAAAAGGAGCCAAGAACAAAACCCCCTTGAGAGTTACCTCCCAAGTGGTCCCTAAGTGATAAAACATTGTTTGTATGCACGACAGTTCCGCTAAATCTCGCCACCTGAAACTAAGTGAAATGAGTCCTGCCACCCCACATAGCCCAAGTTTGACCTCATGCTTAACCCTTTTGTGAGGAGGGATTCCCAAACTGCACTATTGTAAATGGATTTTACTCCCTAACACAAGCTTCTAAGTTGATTTTGTGGCCTTGGAGTGGTTAACTCACACTCCTACCTCCAAGACCCTATCCTAAGCTAGTGTTTGTGTACTACCATTAAATTAAAGACGAAATGAGTTGATTTTATTATCACGCTAATCTTAATGGTTGTTTTTTACTCAAGTGGGAAGTGGTGTGAAACTGAAATGGTGTGTAGGACTCTTATTTATTAACCCTAATGCAACTATATGCAATTTTTTCATTTTCAATTCGATAAATGCTAGCTACGAGAGGGAAATAAATTATCTAGCTCACTAATTCCTAATATGATGCATGTTTCACCAGATCTTCCTGAATGCAAAATATCCCAAGAATTTGAATTAATGACCCAAGAAAAACACACCAAAAATCAAATGGGGAAAGACACCAAAACAAGTCTCCCAAGCAAGAACACAAAGCACTCCAAAATAGAAACAGTTAGGGAAAAAAATTCCATTCAAAAACACTCAAAGCAATAAAACTAAAAGCCAAAAGTGAAAGAAAAATAAGGCAATGTAAATCAGGATAAGGCTGTAGTACAATGTCTCAACCAGGGCCAATGTTCTACAAAGGATTAAACTGACCCTAGAGGCAAGAGGGCCTAAAAAAGATATAATGAAAGTGATACAATATGAAAAAACACTTTCTAAATAACTCGATCAGATGATAGCTACAAAATCGGTCACAACACTACCGTTTGTGACACCAATGGCCACAAAATCAAAGAGACCATTTTAACAATAAGAAATGAAAATGAGAAGAAAACACCAAAATATGAAGGCAAAATATAAATTAGGTCTAAAAAATTGTTGAGTACAACCAACCAAATTTGATAATGAAGTTAAGAGGAAAAAATCAAAACTCAATCCAAGGCGCCAAATCAAAACCAAAGAATAAAATCAAACTAATGGAATACCTTGAAAAAACTTACCAAAATAGGTCAGATCATAGACATATGACAATTGATAATCTACAAAAAATGATAACCCAAACATGTTTTCAATAGATCGGTAGGAAACAAAAAGCTAGATGCCTGATGAAAGAGAAAAATTCCTCTAAAGAGACACTTAAAAAATCCAAAGAGAAATGGTTGAACAAAACATATCTAGATCAGATCGAGTAGGTACATAAGAAGCCCATACTGTATAAATGCAGACACAAAATTTTTAAACTGAAGGCAAGGGTTTTTTAAGGGAAAAAAACCTTAATCGTAGGCACAAAACTAATTGGAAAGGATTGTTCGTAGTCATAGTATTTCCAGCCAGTGACTAAGGGTCCCTGGCCATAGGCAAAAGCCTGTAAGGTAGCGGCTAGGGACAAAAGTAAGCTATCGAACTTCAATCAGCCATAAAATCGTCACACGAAGTTCTTTTTCAGTGATTTTTTTTTGGAAGAAATTCTGAGAGGAATCCAGATCTATGATCAATTTATTAAAATTCTATAAATAAAATTCTAGAAGCTGATTTTAAACAAACGATCTATTATTCTCTCGTATAAAATATATATATATATATATATAATATCAACTCAGATTTGAAGAAAATAAAATCAATGGAGATCATAATGAATAAAAAAAATTATAGATAAATCAATGGGAGAGAAATCAAGAGATAAATCGATAAAAATAAGATTCAAAGTCGACACAAAGAAAGTATGCTCTCATTTAAAGTACCCATTTTGTTGCATCAAAAATTGCAAGAAGTTGTTTCTCCATGATCACCCGACAGATAGAGACAAGACTGATAAGAAACAATAGATATCAATTCCATATGGTCATCAAGCAGCATACAATCAATTTTACACTATGAGGAAGACAAATGGAACCTTTTCTCCTCGCAGATTGGGGACATATCTTGATATCGTAGTAGAATCCCCGTGCTCCACTCATGTGATTTTCTTCATCTGCAAACGATCTCAACACCTATACACAATCACAAAATCTCAAGGAAGAGAAGAGATCTTCCTTGAAAGATCATTAGATCAACAAATATATAAACCAATCACAAGATATTCTAAAACATAATTATGTAAGGGAGAGAACATAGACCTTAATTAATCAAATAAAATAATATGGTGCTTTATATCTTCACTTCCACGTCTCCTCTCCACGATCCAATAGCTTTACCCCACTATATACAAGGAATGAGATGCATGAAAAACACTCACATAAGACTAAGACCTCACAAACTCTCTATATAGCATCAAAATGGCAGCATGGGATCCATATCTCATGTCATCAAAAGCCTGTCTCTGCAGAAAACTAGGTCTCCCAAAACGGCAGAGCTATCACCCTATAATTTGGATACTCTCTCTTTACACTTTCCTCTTGGTGATATTATATAGGCTCTTTCCATCCTTTGTGAGAATGTATCTAGACACCTAGGGGCTTGATAAGTTAGGAAAATTCTACAATAATGGACCCCTATCCAACTCATACACAAGTGGGTTAAGTTGATCTCCTTCTGAATGGGAAGCTCTAGAAACCTTTTTCACAATTAAGATATTTTTCTCAATTATCTCCATTATGAAATAATTATTATCTCATACTTATAATATTTTGGAAAACTAATTATGAGAATTTGTTCAATTATGTAACTTCACCCTTTTATCATGGAATAAATCTCACATAAGTAAAATAAAAGGTGAAAATGGATGCATTTTATCCAAAAAAGTGAGGTAAGTTGATATTTGGTTTCTCTCACTATAATAAAGTGTAAAATATTTTTATAACATTGGGATAGGATAGGATCTGAATGTTTTACCTGAGGTAAATGGTTGTAACAAATTCAGGAAGCTTCTGTAATATCTCTCTTTTTCCTGAATTTCTAGAACCAATGCAGGTGCATAGTGGAGCAACCTGTAGGTGATCAACATAGGCCATAATGGAGCAACATGTAGGTGAAAATCATCCAGTAGGAGGCCATGAGCGTTGGTCTTAAAAATGAATGAAACAAGGTATTTTCGAGCAGAAATTTCGGGATATGAGAGTGTCATGCATAAGGCTTTGTGCCATGATGATGTCAAGGGGTAAAATGAAGTTGATTGATCCAATTTGTAGGATGACTGACCATATGTGAAAATATTTCATATAACATATTTCTCCCTGAAGTGCAAAGTCAGGAATGGTGACTGATAACTGAAGTGATTTACCTTGTGACAAGTCACGATCAAGAACAACCAACGAGATAATATTATGTTACAATACATTTACATCATGATGTCTTTGTTGATGGAGGCATACCCATACTCACCACATAATCTAACATTACATGTACAATGATCAAAATACATCTCCACTAATGACAAATGGTGGACCCATGACTGGATGACATTCTGTATGACCATAGCCATCATACATTGTGATCTTGTATTTATCCTGAATCATAGCTAGGATTGATGAAACTATATCAGGGGCCTTTTATATCATTCACATGATTGTCCAATGTACAAGTATAACCATGTGAATCAATGATCTAGATTCAAACATGGTAGACACCATCTGATTATTGACCAATTATGTAAGTCATTAACAGATGTGAGAGAAACCACCAATGATGTTAATAGATCTCAAGGTACTGTATTACAATATGTATGGTTTTAATGAAAGATTTGAAGTTGAACACCACATAGAATATTTTATTTTAAGGCCATTGATTTAAACTTATCTCTGAGAGCGAGGAAACTTGTCATTGATGTATGCAAGCACCAAGGTACTGAAGGGTGTTTATAATTAAACTTATTGGATAATGAGTTGATGTCAATAGGAAGCGACCTGTCATAAGAGGGCCTTGATTTATTCCCCATCAACAACATGAAATAGATATAATGATTTAAGACAAAATGATGATGATACATAACTGGAACAGGAACGACAGACATGGAATGAAACCTTAAGAGAGTTGTAACAAATATTGACTCAATGACTTATCTTGAACACATCGGTGACACTGAATGGAGTTGGAAACATTGAACCAAAACCAAAAATGAAATATTTGAAATATTATGATAAACCAAAAGAAAAGCATATTACCCAACCCAACAACCATAGAGATGAAGTGGAAGAGTGTCCTGTTCAAAAGCGACTCACTGCGATTAGCAAATGGAGTACACTCTTTTCCTAATTTCCCCAACCATACTGGTCAATTCCCCTTTACTTTTAACAAGCTTGAGGATGATAACATATGCTTTATTTGTAAGTTCACACTTCTGATGAATCCCTCCGAGTATGTTTAACGAACCCTGAGAAGGAGTGGTTTGGCCTTGTCATTTTCAACAATTCCATCATTGTTTGATGTTTTAACGAGTCCATCAAAGGTAAAACTCGAAATATTTTTCATGTTTAGAGAGTTTGAAAAAGATGCAAAAAAAAAAAACTCCAAATGTTCCTTTTCTTAGATAGTCACATGAGTCCTAAAGGAAGAAAACAATACCCAAGAGAACCTATTAGCCATGTTCGACTAAGGTATTCCTTTTTTGTAAATAGTCTCTCTCGGTCTGGAAAAGGGTTACACTTATATTGAGTAGATGTCTTTTCATTTACTTTAACGAGTTAGAAATGACAAGTGCTCAACAATATTTTCATACTTTGGGAGTTTGAAAAGAGTTAAAAGAGGACTCTAGCGGGTTCCCTTTTTGTGAGTTTATGGAGTCCGAAAAAGTGATAAAAGTGTACTCCTTGGTTAAAATGATATGTGAAAGCACAACAAAATATGCTTAACAGTTGCTGACCTACTCGGAAGGAAATGAAGTTGAATTATGAGGTATCACATGGAAGTCAGGAAAGATAATCAGCTCTAATGTCATGACAAAGTTTTTGAAAAAATAACAACAAGGCATAATTGCACAATTATTATCACTAGAGGTTCAAACATCAAATCATCTATTTCTCCAATTCTCCAAAAAGTCTTGGACAATCACTCCAAGGTGTTTGAGACTCCCAAATTACTCTCACATATTCGTGATCATGATCATGCTATTCATTTGATTCTAGGAAGTGTTCCTCCAAATACCAGGCCTTACAGATATACTTATGCTCAAAAGAGTGAGATTAAACCTATGGTTGCATGAATGCTAGAGGCTGGTATAATTCAACCTAGTCAAAGTTATTTCTCTGCTCCTATAATATTGGTGCATAAGAAGGATGGATCATGGCATATGTGTCCAGATTATAGGGAGCTCAATAAACTCACTATAGATAAATTTCACATCCCTGTCATTGATGAATTATTGGATGAATGATGTGGAGTAATTTAATTCACCAAGATGGATGTTCACTCTGGATATCATAAAATTAGAATGGAGACTGAAGACATTTTGAAAACAACATTCAGAACTCATGAGGGTCATTACAAGTTTTTGGTCATGCATTTTGGCCTTACTAATGCACCTTCCACATTTCAAGGTTTGATGAATTCCATTTTCGAACCCTTAGAAAATTTTTGTTAGTATTTTTTGATGATATACTAATCTATAGAAAATCTTGGAAGGATCATGTTCAACACATTGACAGGGTGCTCAAACTATTGGAGGAGAAACAATTATATGAAAAAACCTCCAAATGTTTCTTTGGAGTACAGGAGGTGGAATATTTGGGTCATAGTGTATCTCATGAGGTTTTTAAAGTAGACCCTAAAAAAATTAAATCCATTAAGGAATGAAAAATCCCCACAACCATAGAGAATCTTCGAGGATTTCTGGGGTTAACAGGGTCTTATCGCAATTTTGTTAAGAATTATGGGAGAATATCAGCACCTCTAACAACATTACTGAAGAAAGATTCATTTTCTTGGACTCCAAAAGCAACTAAGGCCTTTGAAAAACTTAAAGAGGCAATGTGCCAAGCACCCGTCTTAGCTATGACATACTTCAAAAAAAATTTCATTGTGGAATTTGATGCCTCAGGAAATGGAATTGGTGTGGTTTTAATGCAAGAAGGAAGACCCATTTCTTTTGAAATTTCTCCAATCAAAGGAAAGTATTTACATAAACCTATTTATGAGAAGGAGATGTTGGAAATACTACATGCACTAAAAAAATGGTGACCTTACCTAATGAGAAGACAATTCAAGGTAAAAACAAATCATGATATTCTTAAATAATTTTTTGGAACAAATATTATCTTCAGAAGAGCAGAAAAAATGGGTCACAAAGATGTTGGGTTATGACTTTAAAATCATCTACAAAAAATGGAATCAAAATGTTGTTGCAGGCGCACTCTCAAGAATGATGAGGATGTGGAAGCATTTATTTGTTCCATTTATATTATCCAACCTAAGTGGATAAATGGAGTAAGGGATGAATGGAAGAATGATGAAGAGTTATGGAAACTCATTCAAAATTTGCAACAAGAACCCAGTACATCTAAAACATTTAGTTGGAAAAATTATTCATTATGGTACAAATATTGCTTATATATTTTTAATAATTCCCAACTCAAAAAAAATATTCTTTTGTAATTGAACATATCTCCCTTAGGAGGGTACTCATGATTTTTAAAAACTTACCACAGGGCCAAGAAGTAATTTTTTTGGGATGGAATTAAATTTTATATTCAAAATTTTGTGGCGAAATGTTTGGTTTTCCAACAAAATAAAGTTGAGACAATTAATCCCTTAGGTTTTTTATAACCTTTATCCATTCCAAGTCAATGTTGGGAGGAGGTTTCAATGGATTTAATCACAAGTTTACCCAAGTCCGAAGGAAAGAATGGCATCATGGTGGTAGTTGATAGACTTACCAAGTATGCACACTTTTGTGCAATATCTCATCCATTTAAAGCCAACACAATTGCTACTGCATTTATGGAAATAATTAAAAAGCTACATGTAAACCCAAATATTATTGTAAGAGATAGAGATCCCATTTTTACAAGAAATTTTTGGACATAATTATTTTCTTGTTTGGGTACTCAATTAGCTCATATCTCATCATATCATCCTCAATCTGATGGGAAAAATGAGATAATGAACAACTGTTTGGAAGGATATCTTTGTTTCTTTGTATCTGATAAACAAACACAATGGGTTAAGTGGTTACCTCTAGCTAAATGGTGGTATAACACTTCCTTCCATACTGCAGCAAAAATCACCCCATTTATTGTACTTTATGCATATCATCCACCGTCAATCACATCATATTTAAGAGAAAATTCTAAGGTTCAAGCAGTGGAATATCACATCGAGCATCAACAAAAAATTCTCCAAATCTTAAAGGATAACCTTACTTTGGCACAAAAATGAATGAAACAACATGAAGATCAAAATCACAGTGAAAGAAGTTTTGATGTTGGCAACTAAATATTTTTACGGCTACAATCATAAAAACAAATGTCCCTAAAGTAAGCTAAGAAGGATAATAAATTATCACCAAAGTATTATGGTCCTTACAATGTTTTACAAAATATTGGTACTATGGCATACAAATTGGAGCTTTGCGCATCTTCCCGAGTGCACCCAATTTTCCATGGTTCATGCTTAAATAAGGTTATAGGTGACAAGCACCCAGTTCAAACAATATTGCCAAAACTTGATGAGGAAGGAAAAGTCATATTGGAACCTGAAGTAGTCGCAGAAACAATAACTTGACAGCTACGAAATCGATCAATTTTAGAATGTATCATCAAGTGGAAGAACTTACGAGCTGAAGATTCGACATGGGGGGATGCTAATTTTATACATAAGCATCCATAACTACTCAAGTGTTGAGGAAAAAAATTGATTGAAGGAGAGGGGCATGTTAGGTCCCCATAATACTAGTGTGGCCCCTTATTATAGTTAATTTACCCCCATTATTGTTGTTTTTGTGCCCATGTAGTCCCCATATTGTTATTATTTTGCCCCATAGATGTAGCCCAATTATTGTTATTTTTGTGCCCATGTGGTCCCCATATTGTTATATTTTGACCCCTTAGACTCCTATATATAGAAGGTAGGTTTTTTTATTTTTATAATCCAATAATTTTTCATTTATGTAATGTAAGAATTTTTCCCCCTCGAAGAGGCTAATTTCTAAGTCATGATCCATATTTTCTTCTATTTTGTGATTTGGTTGCATAACAACCCACTTGGTAAAATAATCTACTGCAACAGTGATATAACCATGCCCCTCGACCAAGTGAGGGTTATATGTTATAAATTAAATACCCCATTTTGCAAAGGGTCCAAGAGCGATAAAAAGATGCAATGGAGCAAGTGGATCATTAGTCTTACGATCATAAATTTGGCAAGAATGACACTTGTGGAAAGCGAGGATGCAGTCTCAAAAAATAGTGGGCCAGAAGTAACCAATGCGTAAGATCTTGTGCGCAGTAGCATATCCAGATAAATAATCACCACATGCCCCAAGTGTAATTCGTTAAGGACTATACTGACCTCGTCATGTGTGAGGCACCTTCGTAGAATCGTATCGATATAATGTTGATAAAGAGTGTCACCAATGATGATGTAATATTTGGCTTGGTATTGAATACATCGTTGCTCAGAGTGAGAGGTATTAAACTAAAAATTATAGGTCTGGATATAAATAATAGTGTCTCCATAGCATAGGTCAGATGAATAAATCAGAAACAATGACACGTCAGGGATATAATTATTAGATTTCAATTTAGAATCAGGGGAAGGAAGGTCGCACATAAGCTCAGTGAAAACCAAGGATTTATTTGACTTAGATTTGATGAATTCCAGGTCAAAATCTTACAGGATGACAATCCATTTTTATTATTCCCCACCCATAAATTGACATGACGAAATGTATGTCAGAGGGTTGCAACATGACATAACCATAGCTTTCCGGAGAAATTTGTAATGATGAAACCTTTGGACAGATTGAACGACCACCAACGCCAACTTTTATAAATGAGTATACCTGATCTCGATATCATTGAGATTCTGACTCAAGACATATATGGGGTGTTATGTCCCAAAATGGTCTTCTTGGACCAATACCATTGCTATAGTAGAAATGGAAACAATGGGATAGAGGAATATTTCATGCTAGTAATCAAGGGGGATACAATATAGATGCCACAACCAGTACATATTTCAAGGCATCAAATGCTTTCTGAGCTGCATTATCCCAATGGAAGGGGTCCCTTTTCTTAAGCAAACGAGTGAATCCTATGGTCAAATCAGCATAATTAGGGATGAACCATCGCAAGAAGTTAGATTTCCCTTGAAGTCGTTGAAGTTGATCAAGTGAAGAAGGTGTAGGTAGGTTGATGATTTCCTATAATTTTAGAGGATCAATCTAAATTCCTTGTTTTGAAATAAAAAAATCTATAAGTCATCTAGAACTAAAGCAGAACACACATTTGTGTGGATTAAATCAAATATTATAGTACCTACACTCTAAGAAAATGGCCCTAAGATACATCGAGTGATCAGCCTATTGCTTAGAATGAGCAGGGAGATAATCCAAATAGGGTTTCAGAATATGTTTAATATCATGAAAAGCGTAATCCAAGGCTCACTGAAATTTGGCTTCAGCATTATTCAAAAAAAATTAGAGTTTCCGGTAGGAAAATGTACCCTGGGGACAAAAAAATGTAGTCTTAGGTTGATCCACTAGAAGTCTATTGATTTGATTATATCCGTAGAAACCATCCAAGAATGAATATATTTATTAAATGTCGTATTCATCAAAAATATGGTCGATGAACGGGTTCGAGTAATTGTCCTTAGGACAAGAATGATTCACATCTTGATAATTGACACATACTCGGATAGTCCCTTGTTTCTTCATGACAGGGATGACATTAGACACCCAATAGGTGAGAGGAATGGGGTAGATGAAACTAGCACGAAGGATTTTTTCAACTTCACTCTTAATTGTGGCAACCTTATTTTGATGGACTAAACAGAGGTGTTTATGGATTGGTTTAACATATACATATGTTTTAATTTTGTGCACTATTATATTTGGGTTGATAGCTAACATCTCCTCATAGGTCTAGGCAAAGACATCACGAATTTCCCAAAAAATAGATTTATATGTCTCAATCTTGGATGGAGAGGAAGACACACCAATGTGTATATTTTCAACAACACCTATTTTAACATAAATGTAAAGAGGTATTGTCTCTTCTATATTCGATAGATTCTTCTCAAAATCGAATTCATGGATAGAAACAGAACTCACAAAATATCATATGAAATTGGGTAGAAAAACATCACTGATATTAGCCTCAATGAAATATGGCAAGGAGGAATGATGGTGATTATCATCCCACGATGCATCGTATGGCATCCTAATATCCATGATGCTCTCATAGATATAAAATACATGAGATAGTGGATTAGAAGATGGATCATAATACAATTATCTATCTACCCAAATTATCGAGGAAAACGTATGAGCCGCACAAGCTAAATTTATAGCTTCGCAATAAAGTTCAATAGGGATAAGCGACATTCAGTTTCCAAAACTATTGATATCAATTCCGTCTGGTATTATCCATGAATCAATATAGATAGTAGAATAAGATATCATGTTGATATAAGAAATAGAAGATGAGTTTTCGGGAAGAGGAGGAGGAGGAAGAAAAAAGGTTCTCATGAGTGAGGATTCCTTCAACAGTCCAACCCCGACATGCTGATAAGAGTTTAGAGCTTCCCCTATGAGCAGAATACTTCCAGTGACATGAGAATTACAGGTGAAAAAGGTGAGTTCGTTGATGGCCGCAATACCGCCTTTATGATGAAAGACGATCATACGGAAGTAACTCAAGATGACTGCAGCCATGGCGTAAACCCACATGTAGCCCAGTAGAATATTATAATCACGAGGTCCATTGATAAATTATACTTATATATATATATATATATATATATATATATATATATATATATATAATTCCCCCCTAATTCCACTTGTAAATAATTAAAAATACCACAAGGCTTATATGTTCTTCCATTAAAGGCTTCTAATGTGGTGGATGACTGACTCAGTTGAGGAGAACCAATCGCCTCCAACAATAAATAGACATGATGCAAGTCGAGGCTCCCTCATCCACAATAGAAAGATGAACTTTCTTACCGCGAACAACAACCAAGATCATAAAGGCCAATTGAGTTAGAAGTCGGGGGGAATATTTCTCATGATTGAAAAAAACTAGGTTGGAATCCAAAGGATCCACACATATAATAGTTGAAAGAAAATCCTTTTTTTTAGTAGGGAATTTCTGCAACACCTTGAGGGTCGGCATAGATTATGGGGATTGAGAAAATTCCTCAACTATGTTGTAATTTTAAGCAGCGCTAGTACGAGGGTTGAAAGTAAACTTATGAATAACACCCTTCGAAGGCTTAATATTTAACTCTATAGGAATAAAACTTGGGGGATTTAAGAAACTCTAACCATGAGATTCAATCTAATATTTTAATGTACTAAAAAAAAATTAATCCTTCTACAATTTTCAGAAACAAAACATGATCGTACAAGCACATAACAAGTAAGAGAAAGAAATTAACAATCACACAACACGAGATGTGTCTAGGGAAATAAACCACTCAAAACCCCGCTATATGTATATTGCATAAAGTAAAGATAATGAAAAAATACATTGGTATTCCTCAAACTGAGTGTCTTCTCAACTTAGTGTTCCTAAATTGATGTGATAAATTGTCAACCAGGGCTAGTAAACTGTTGAAGTGAAGTGCACCATATGTGCCCACGTATCTGTTTCTCACTACGTTGTGTTTAGTGTTTTTCCAATGTTTTTGATTTTGTGTTTTTATTCTAAGAGTGAAAGAACTAAGTGTTGGTAAAGAGAAGTTGTTGGTCACACTAAAACAGAGAAAAACCTATTCTAAACTCTGTATGGTACTTGAGAATAGAAAATGCAATACTTTAACAAGAAAAATATCTCATAGCATGAAATCAATAACTCATAACATGAACTCAGTCCAATTCATTCATTAGAAATATGTTGGAATAATTTGAGAAAAGGATAAGTTTAATGAAATGAGGTTCTTCTAAGTAAACAACAATCTACAATATCACAGAGAAAATCTCATCCATGGCTAGAAATTTATTGGAACACATTTGGAAAAAGATAGTCTGCAACCTAGCAAAGAATTCTACTCTAAATTAACCTCTGACACCGAAATTAATCCATTCCACAACTCAAAATATCACTGTTAAACCTCATTCAAGAATTAGAAATCTTTTGGAATAGCTTTGGAAAAGACGCAGTTGGTGAAATTATGAGAAGTTGCAGAACAGTCAAGACTTCAAAATGACATTACCAATTCTTGTTCCTATGATGATGATGTATTAGTAGAAATTAAGAACAAGAGTGGTTTGTAAATAATGAAGGCCATCAATTCTAACTTAACAACTAGAATACAACTGAGTAATAAAACTAAAAATACAATGGATAAAACTGAACTAGAATGCAATCATTCAAACTTTGAAATACAATGAACAGAATTGAACTAGAGTGCCATTAACCTCCAGAGTTTTACAACTAAACTAAAATGCAACTAATCACTGAAATACTATACCTCTGTCTCATTCGGTGTTAGTGGTATTTTGGAACAATTTATAGAACAAGACTAGCTGTAACATGTGATGTAAATGAGCATAAAAACATAAATTTCAAAAAACGCAACTAATCTCTAAAACACCACAGCTAAGTCTCATTTAGTGTTAGTGATATTTTGGAATAATTCGTAAGAACAAGACTAGCTGTAACAATTGATGTAATTGAGCACAAAAACGTAAAGTTTAGAAAAAATGCAACTAACTCCTAAAATAATATAGTTATATCTCATTCAATTTTAGTGATATTTTGGAACAATTCGTAAGAATAAGACTGATTGTAGCATCCAATGCAAGTGAGTATAAAACACAAAGTTCAAAAAATTGCTTAAGCTAGGAATGCAACAAGGCTAAAGTTACTTATCTAAAAAATGTGCACAGAGATTCTTGGGTAGTAGGGGCCTTCTACCACCGGATCAACATACAAATCTCCTCAAGATTGCCTCAGATATTGCAATAAAGCGGTACTTCTTTCATTAAAGGAAAAGTATTTCAAAAACAGAGTATTACGGTGTTTTGAGATCTAGCAACAAAACATTTATCTAGCTAGCTGTCTCTCAGTCTTTCGAGTCATTCTTATAAAATAAATACATAACTACCCTTGAGGAAAAACAGGAACAAGTGTCTTTTTCAATAAAAATCAAATTAGAACTCTTGTGGAAGCCTCGTACTCTTGCTGGAGACATCTGTAGAATCCATGTCCTAGTAGGAATCTGTTTCTTAGCTTTGATCTCTTCCATGTGCATAACCACCTGTAGATTCTTGCTCAGACTTCATAGAGAGAAATAAATGATGTGGGAGTGTTGTGGAATTCAACCATATTCGTTTTATCTTGAAGTGACACCTGTAACCTGTGAGAACATGAACATAGTTGCGGAATAGGTGACTGGCTACAGAATGGCTGCATTCTATAGTTGAGTCTAGTCAAAAACTACTACAACAACAAAACCATGAGAATATAGCAATTCAGTCATTGTATACATTCCTAAAGTGAATTTAATCAATCCTATTGACCATTTAAGCCTGTAATTGATAAGGGACAAAGGAAATGAAGTGAAATTTGGTGAAGGGAAAGGACATCTTTGGGGCTCAACATACCCCCACTGCAAAGTTTTTGCATGTCCTCATGCAATCAACTCATATATTTTGAGACTTCTTCTAGGACATCTAGGCTCCTTCTTCTGCTTTGCCTGATAGTCAATGTTCTCCTAGGCTTCTTTATGACCAACTTGAATCTCAAATTTATAAGTGCCCTGCTCAACTTTTTGTTTTTCTTCTTCAATTTCTCACTAGCCTTGTACAATTTTTCCATTTGTAGAGAGAGAGTTGTATTCATATAACTTTTCAGCTTAACCTGCTCCCTTAAAATGTCATTCTCATTCTTGATATGCCTATTGAGTACTTCTAACTCATATTTATCTCTTCTTAGCATATCAATTGCAGATTCTGGTGGGCTAGGAGTTCTGTCTCTACTTTCTAAGGCTCTCTTCTCTAATGTCTCAACATAATTATAAATTTGTTGTTGTGCTGGGTCTATCTCCGGAGCTCCTTCATCAAGATCCTCCTCGTACTGGTACTCAGGTGATCTAGCAGTTGGTGTCTCTTCATCCTTAATGTTTATAATTCCCATTTGTCTAACCCCTGTTTTCTTCAATATACCTCTAAGCCTGTGGCTTCGTCTTGGTTGAGATGATCCGTCACCTCTCTCCTTGGCATACCTTCTTATCATCTTCTCCTTTTTAAGTTGTTTCTTAATTTCAGTCAATTTCTCAGAAATTATCTCCTCACTATCCTCTTGTATGGACTTACCAGTTTTAGTTTCAACAGCTTTGGAAATTTTCCTTCTCGTGCTTCTTCTTGTAATTTTGTCTTCATATGGAGATTCCTTGGGTTCTTCAAAGTGATTCCTCACTAGAAACTCATCCCAATTGTCTCCCACATTTCTCAAATGATGTTCAATCAGGATTTTAACTAGGTCGTGGTGGTACAAAGTGGTTTCCAGGAATTGAACCCTCTTTTGAACATTAGAGGCCATTCTCTTCAGACTATGAAGTAGGAAAAAGGGTAAATTGATTTCTTCATCTAAGAAATGCATCATTAGCCGAATATGATAAATATATAAGGTACCAAACCTTCCCTCACAAGTTATAAACTTTTTCAAAATGAGCAACATATTCCACCATTTATTCTTCAGTGCTGAGCTAGGAATGCTCTTCTTAAAAATAGCAACATCCATACCTGGTGTTTTAAGCATTTTCCTCCATGCCTCATTATGAAATTCCCTATTTTTGAACCATCGTTCTCCTTGCCTGGGTAATTCTGCTGCTTCTACAATGAAAGCTTCTGTAATATTGAATTTAACATCTCTTATTTTGACTTCTGCTCCATTGTAGGACCGTGCAAATGTTTTAGTTACCTCTTTATGAAAACCATTGAATTTTTCCAAAAATTGTAACCACCCAGCTTGCTGTAGCATTTCTATAATTTGTGGGTAACCCTCCAATTATTTGGTTCCGACTGGTTCAGACCTTACTATGAGACCCATGGCTTTTCTTCTCAACCTTCAATTTACTGCTCTTCTATCCACGATGAAAATGGTTGTTAAAGAGTTTTTTTTACCCCAAAGGTGCTTTCTCTATTTATGTAGTAGGAATTAGCTACAGAAGGATGATATGAAGAGGTTATAGAATGAGTGAAATGTAGTGAGGGTGATTTACACGAATTAATGAGTTTGAGAGCCATCATGGGAGATAATACCGCATAAATATTTCGTGAGAAATTCAAAATCATCACTGAATACTTCGGCCTAGTGACGTGACTGATTAGGTCACTTCAGTACTTAACCATTAAGTTTTAAATGATGATTTGATATGGCGGAGTGGAGGGGATTTTGTCCAAAGTTTTTATGATAGGTTTTAATAGGCATGATCAACACGAATAATTAAAACAACTTTTTGAATCATACATGACTTAACTATACTATAACTTTCATATTCTGTCATCATAATAATTTTACAACTTTACCTTTGCCTTTCCTTTAATTTTTGTGGTTTTGATATGCTTTGTCCTCCTTTGAAAATCACTGATTCTTCATTCTTCATAATTCCTTTGATTTTTCTTGTTGACATAGGTGTGCAGGGTCAATTTGCTGCTGAACAAGTGTTGCTGGATAATTACCTTTAGGATATCTGGCTGCAGAATGTCTAGCTGGCTGCCGAATGTCTGACTGGCTGCAGAATGTACCTGTAGGAACTTTGGAACATGGAATGGAATGTTTTATGAAATGGATCATGAAATATGGTGGAATGGCTCAGGAGTGAAGTGAAATGTAATGGAATGAAATGAATCACAATTTTGAAGTGGAATGAAACATAAAATGTGGTCTGCAACTCATGATTTGTAACATTCAATCTGCAGAAAGAGATCAAATTTAGAAATTTGAGATGGAAATGAAATGGAGTGAATGAAATATGGATGAATGGAGTGAATGAAATATGAATGAATGGAGACATGATGGAGTGATACTTATGATTTTGTGATAGCTAATTGTAGAAAAAGAACAAATTTCAAAAGCTAAAGTGTCAGAAGGATTCTGATTTTCACTTTATCTTTTCTGTATAAACATGCTAATCAGTGATTAGTTTTCATGTTTATACTTTATTTATTTATTTATTTTTATTTTTTTTCATTCATTTGAATTCAGAAAATTCAACTAAGTTGATGAAGAAGAAAAATTCTTCTTCATTAACTTCACATTACTGTTTTCCTGGAATCTCTTGACAAATTCTTCTCTTGAAAGTGGCTTATGATACAGCTTCAATCTATGACCATTTACAAGAAAAGTGACCTTCTCTTCATATATTTTCCTGATTTTTATTGCTCCATTGTAAAAAATTCTCATAATTTCATATGGCCCAAGCCAATGCGTTTG
The DNA here is from genome assembly GCA_034641835.2 of Pinus albicaulis. Classification (NCBI taxonomy): domain Eukaryota; kingdom Viridiplantae; phylum Streptophyta; class Pinopsida; order Pinales; family Pinaceae; genus Pinus; species Pinus albicaulis. Next base: position 717,332,500 of record CM076572.1, on the reverse strand, counting down.
GAATTTACCTTGAAAATCTTTGAACTTTGAATCAAACAAGAGAGCCCAGTCACCTTCTTTGAACTTCTTTTCCTTTATGTACTTATCATGCCATCTAGTCCTTTGCTGTTGGAATATACTTGTTTTCTGGACTGCATCCTGTCTGATCTCATCCAATTCATTAATCTGCTCCAATCTGTGCTTTGTGCCTCTGTTAGATCAAGTCCTAGCTGAACTGCCATTTTAAAAGTTTGAATCTGAAACTCTATGGGAAACAAAACTTGTTTTCCATAAACAAGTTCATAGGGAGTATGACCTGTTGTGCTTCTCCATGTAGTTCTATAGGCCCACAAGGCTTCAGGAAGCCTGTCTGCCCAATCTCTTCTATGTAAATGAACAATATTTGTTAGGATTCCTTCAATGACTTTATTGGTAGATTCCACTTGACCATTTGCTTGTGGATGATAGGGAGTAGATTTTCTGTGTCTGATTTTGTACCTCTCCATCATTTGTTCCACTAGCCTTGATGTGAATTGAGCTCCTTGATTTGTAACAATTTCCCTTGGGACACCAAAACGAGTAAAAATATCCTCGAAAAGAAAATTAACTACAGATGCTTTAGTAGCAGAAAGTAATAGCTTGGATTCTACCCATTTGGTAACATAATCAGTGCAAACTAATATATATTTCTTTTTTCTTGATGGAGGACTAATAGGTCCTACAAAATCTAAAGCCCATTTTTCAAAAGGTTCAATATGTACCTGAGGCTGCAATGGCATCTCCACTGAGAGGGTTTCCCCTACCCTTTGAGCATCACCTTTTACACTTCTCTTTTAGCATCTTTAAAAAGGGATGGCCAATAGTATCCTAAATGAAGGACCTTATAAGTTGTCCTTTTATCAACAAAGTGTCCGCCACAAGGTTCATCATGACATGCCTTGAGGATCTCAAGCATCTCATCTTCCCGAACACATCTCCTAATGATAAAATATTGACCTGTTTTGTATAACTCATTAGCAACCCATGAATATTTTGCACTATCATAAATGATCTTTCTTTTGTCTCTTGCATTCATTATGGAAGGAAATTTCCATGAAACTAAATAATTATCAATGTCAGCAAACCAAGGAGTCTGAGTAGAAATTGCAAAAAGATATTCATCAGGGAATTGATCTTCAACTGGAGTGTTATCTTTGATGTTTTGGAGTCTAGATAGGAAATCAGCTACCGTGTTTTGTTTTATCTAGAATGGTAATGTTGAATTATTGTAAAAGCAATAACCATCTTATGAATCTGCCATTAGTAATTGATTTTTTCATTAGATATCTAATTGTAGAG